>JAIEZT010000304.1:13579198-13785558 GCA_019594935.1 Periophthalmus modestus | reverse complement strand
TGGTCGGCGCAATTTCAAATGTTAATTTACATGTTTTTTACAGTAATATGGACAAACATATTCATAGGAGTTCATGGGTTGTAGCAACCATTTTGAGGACTTTCGCCATTCAAAAGATATTTGTGTAAGTGGCAACCAGTCCTAATTTTCATATTTCTGAAAAAACCCCGGCTACAGTTTACAAGATGCGCCCCGTCTCGGTCTAAGGTAAACGATAAAATATTAATAGTCAAACATTGATTTCTCATTCCGTTATTTTTTATATGGGGTGTGTCTACAAGGCTTACATAAAGAGTTATACTATGAAAGTGTAATGTAAGTGGGAAAGTGTAAGAATTTCAAGATTCCGGGGAAAATTACACCCGTGCTTTAAATCAATCTAATGCCAACGCAATAGTTTCACAAAAAATGTAATCTGGAACCACAGAATCTTGGCTGTGATGGCGAGGCCACTACACTGAAAAACTGAACCAGGGGTGATTCTATAGTACTATACCTTTGTTCTTATATTCATCCCCTATTAAATACACTGCACGCCTGGGGCTGATGTGGAAAAAACTAAGCATGAACACACAAGAAATGGGTATATAGGTAGCCAGGACGCTATGGACATTCATTCTTTTGTTGTTGCACTTCAAAACACTACCAGTCACAGATTGTTTTTGAATTGTTGTTTAGGTTGTCGTTCTTGACGCTGGGGTATGCAACTGGTTTATTGTAAAGCAACAAGCCTTTTTAAAAATGATGGTATTGATCGCAAACCAGATAACAAGCTCTGATAGAGAACGTGGTAGCTGTGCATGGTGTCCACCTCCGCTTTGCTTTGTCCACTGAAAATAGATTTTCTTAAAATATAAGCCCTGAGAAATATTATGTGAAAGCTAGCAATGAAGTTAAGGTGTGAATTAGATTCCCCTTTTATGGGTGTGACAATTAGGTAAACAACAAGATTTGGTAACATCAAAAATCAGACCCAGAAAGTCCTTGGTATAATGTCATGCTATATCAACTGTTCACTGTCCCAATGTGATCCGTAGGAGGGCGCGACCAACATATCAAATAAGTTCTACAATGAAATACTGAAGACTGAACATGTGAAGTCGGAATGGCATTTTTGTTAATCAAATACATAAAGACTGCAATTGTCTGGATCATATAAGGTCCTCGTGCAAAGAACGGAGTCTTTATATCCCATCATAATTATGATACAAAAATCCTGTTGTATCTATAGTTTAGACCTGTAGACATTTAGATCTAGATTTAGTATCGTAATCTTGTGATACTTGTTTAGAAGAATCACATTTCAGTATTTTTTTGTTCCCAAATGCATGCAAAGCCCTACCCAATATCTTTAAGAACCAATACAAAAACCCGCTCTGCATAGACTTTTGTTGTGGAAAAAAGTAGCTGGCATTATTGCAATTGTGCCTCCATTGAGAAAAATAGAATAGTGAACCTGGTTAAAGCTTTTTATAGGGAATGTCTCTGGGGCTTATGGGCTGGAGAAAAAAAACACGTTTTGCAAGAGTGGGAACATAAAGACGGATTCAGATTTTCCGAGATGTTGAGGGTGGGAACGCACTTTTCCAGTTGCATATTTGCATATCGACACAGAGACCATTTATAGTAGAACTAGAGGGAAGATTTTTGTGGTTTGGGGAGCTGAGATTGGAGAGGTGTGGCCTGAGGGCATGATGGAGTGATGGTGAAAAAACCATGTTAGGTGAAAGAAAAGGGACAGGAAATCGCCTTCGTATGGCAATGAAATGCAGGAGAGGAGGGAGAGAATAGGATTATAGAATGTGAGAAAAGATCCAGTGGCAAAGAGTGACAGCTACTCTAGAATGGTTAAAGGAACGGGGGTGACATGGCCATTTTTGGGGGATTCTGTTTTTGTGTGCTTGCAGTTCAAATTACCGTGACCTTATAGTTGCTAATTTCAGTGACACTTGACAATATTATGGCAATTCATCCAAAAAACAGCAACACATGCTCTGTAAATGTTGTGGGTGAGGTTCAGGTATCACACAAAACATGAACGAAATGCAAAATTAATCACAAATCCATTCAAATTACACTGCCATTAAATGCTCTTTTGTTTGCTTGAAAATTGTTTTGATTATCGATGTTCTACTTGACAAAATAACTTTGCATTCTCCAAAACAATGTATTTTAAATTTCCAAAATGTCTCTCATCTATAATTACAATACATACCATCTATAATGGTATGATTGTCATCATATCAATTCATAGAGAAATTGCAATTCCGTGCTGTGCCAGCCTCAAACTACGGTATAATACTCCCTACGACGGAAGCATAGACGTCAGCTGGACTGGAATGGCCAATACTATCACAATACAATAGCCTCTGTACACTTTTTCATTACTTTCCCCCCAACCCAACGAAGATTGCTATATGATTTAAGAAGGCTGGTTAGGAATTTCACAACCAAGAACAATGTCATATCACACCCAAAAAATACTGACTTCCTCTAGATCTCCCATGCACGGCAACTCCACTTAAGCTAGGACTAAAAATGCATCATCCCCATGACAGGGCCACGCACAGTTTAATTCAAGGCCATAAAGAAAACATGAGCAAAACATGTCCCTTCTACATTTTAATGCCGAGACTTAGCCGCCATCTTTCCACAGTCTGCTACTCTTAACGCCGCTACATTTGAATAAAGGGAACAAACTGCAGCTAATGTTTTCTTATGTAGCAGATGAAAGCCCCTCTTCACTGCGCCAACTAATAATCATGACTTTTAAATTTGGAGCGTATTTGTGTTTAAGTGGGCTGTTTGCCTCCACATTCAGTGAGCGATGTAGTAGTGAATAGCCGCCCTGTTCAGAATGATTGGTCAGCATCAAGGGCCACGCCCCCTCAGACAGAAGTTTGGTCAAAGCTCATATTTGAATAAGCGCTGCACAAACAAGGCATAAAATACACCTTTTTTTTTTTTTTTTAAAGTACACTAATACTATTCTTTGCAGCCTCTCACTGATTTCCAAAACAGAATTGTACTTGTTTTGATGCCTGAGGAGCGGTAAACTATGTCCCCCATGCAATCTGTATATACTGAGACCATCTTGGAGTTGTTGAAGTTCTAGAGCAAAATGTGGTGTTTAAAGAATTGGATCATATGGCACAAATCAAATGTTTAGGGTGAAATGCGCCATGCATGTAAGCAAGCAAAATGTCTATAGAAATGCAGATAAGCGATTCCTTTTTCCTTTCAATGATGGATTCAAAACATGCACCATGGGTAGAATCCTCCGGATAAGGTAGTCCTGATCAAGCCTGACCAACCTTATTATTAACTGTATTTTATTTAGTTTAATTATGCTTGCTCAGTCCTTAAATAACATTGAACCAAACCCAGGGTTTGGTCAAATGTCATTTAATTGCACTTAATAAGAGCACAATAATAAATGATAGTATTAAATGAACTGCTTGGTCATTATTCACTTTTAATTATGCAAGGAAAATTTGGTTTGCATGACTACAAATTTTTAGTCATTCCCACACCTTTCTGGAAAAGCAGGATCTTGTACAGCACGCGGCCTCACAGTTGGTCGCGGAGTTTCCTCCTCGCAGCATTCTAATCCGTGCCATTTTGCCAAGCTGCTTTCTCCTGACAAAGCTCGAGTCACTATTTCTCCCTCCGACTGTCTCTTTTTCCAAACAACAACACACTGTAATCCGCAGCTTGAGCCCCGTCCATATGGCCTATTCTTTATCCTTGCTTTATCCACACCCATTGACATTAATAATCTGCAGCACTGGGGGAGATGGTATGGGGCCAGAACATTCCCATAATCCCACTGTCATTTTGGACTCTTTTTAGAGCCGACAATTTGTTCATTTTGGCAACACTTGTATTCCCAGTTGGGGAGGCATTGCTATATGTGTCATCCAAGTAAAATAGTAAAATCTGCTTGTGTGCTGATTGAAATGGCAGAGTAGTCAGAACAACATATCAGCTATTGAACAAATCATTATTTTTTGAAGTGTGCTAACTTGTCAAAATATTAAACTACCTAATTTTGCCTGCCGTCTTCAGCAAATAAAGTTATCTTGCCATCATGTGCAGAGTAAACTCCAGCTACATTTTGATTTTTTTTTTTTCATTAAGATATCTTGTACTTCTTATCTGTCTCTATAAATCTTTATTTTGGCTAAAAAAACAGTGCTTAAAGCGATAGTACCCGATTTTTCCAAACCACAAAGGACAAAGTATGTGTTACCTAGTCACTATCAGAAACCCTTAATATTCTCATGCTTGTATTTTCTGATGCATGCGTGCCTTTTTCCTTAAATCTTTTCTCACTTCTGAGGTTGAAAGATAAAATACAATATGTGTTATACAACATTTACACATGAACTAGAATAAAGTTGGGTACCTAAGTTATAATTAATTTAGTTGTATACTTACAATAGCAACCCAAGTAGCTCTTTTTTGTAGCATCTCACTGAAGAAAAAGAAAACACTTCACTTTATCAGTAACAGG
Source organism: Periophthalmus modestus (assembly GCA_019594935.1). Classification (NCBI taxonomy): domain Eukaryota; kingdom Metazoa; phylum Chordata; class Actinopteri; order Gobiiformes; family Gobiidae; genus Periophthalmus; species Periophthalmus modestus. The sequence goes on along the minus strand of JAIEZT010000304.1, from coordinate 13,781,042 downwards.
GCTAAAATACAAAAAAAGAGTGTATACTACAATTAAAAAGCAGTATTTATCTTTGGTTCCAGAAAGCCTTATCAAATCAGATAAAAACTCCCACTGTGAATATTATTGCCACACTTGAGCAATAGGCTTAAAAGTGAAAGAATTACAGGCTGTCATCCATCTGACACATAAGTTACCCAAAACTTAGACAGTTTGTCGCTGCTGTCGCTCCTCGGCACCTTGGCTCCTCTTCATGTCTAAACTTGAGCATTTCAGTCGACTTCTACAATCTTCATATCTCGTTGCATCATTTGTTTTGACTGCCTCACCTCCTTACTTTTCAGCGACGCTTGGGGGGGTATTGAATCTAAGGAGAAGTGCTTACTAGTTTAAAGGTGCACTATGTCACTTTTCTGGTGAAGAGTGCGCTTGTCTTCCTGGATATGTTATAGCTTCTCTTGGAATGCTCCACAGTGTGGCATTAAACATATCTGTCTCCATGGAAACAAGAAGATAACACCACCAGGCCAAATTATGGATCAGATTTGTGAAGAGGTGATCCTGCTTACAGTAAGAATGCCAGATAGATAGGTTTAACGCCATACCATGGAACATTACAGGCAAAGCAATAACATGTCTACGGAGAGAAAGAAAAAAGAGTTACATAGTGTGATTTTAATCAAGCTGATGCAGAATGGTGCAGCGGTTCGGAACAGATGTTGTTTAATCTACGGCTATAGCAAAGCGCCATGACAGCTGTAGCATACTCCTTCTAACCTTGGTCTGCCCATTACTGTTTGGCTAATTACGCATCACAATATGGCCATGTCCGGCAGCTAGCATCTCCCATCGAGGACAACGCCGGAAGAAAGGAAAGCCTAATTAGATCAAGTGTCCTTCGGTGGGAAGGTGGAAGAAAAGGTGAGATTAGAGAAAGTGACGCCCAATAAGCCAAGGGTGATGCGGTAATTAAGGGTGACAATCAGGAATGCAGGGAAAAGCCAAAGCCGAGCATGGTATTCTGCCTCCTGCTTCATTACTGCCTAATTATTCCCCCCTAGGTGTTTCCCCTGACACTAACCAGCGCTTATAAAGGGGATCAGTTTCCGAGCTAGCAGAAAGCAGCGCTAAATGGCCACTGGAGGTTGAGAAAGATCTTGGAAAGTGGCAGGGTAAAATGCTACTGTAAAAATGTGTGGAGATGTGTGGGAGACAGGAGAGAGTTGGGAGAACAAGACGGACTGTGCTGCTATCAAAGCGCCCCAGCAAATAGAGTTATAATGTCCTATAATTCGCGCAGTTCATTTCACTGGTTCAGGCTGATCCAAAGTATTGCTTCATAACAATGTGAATCGTCATAGGAACACTTATGTTTTTTGATCAAATAGTTCAAATAGCGAATCTAAGAAAACGTCTGTAAACAGCTGATAGAAATTACATAATACTAAAGCTAAAAGTCACATTTTTTTAACTACAATTAGCCTACAAGCTAAACTAAACACAATAAAAGTTATTACTGTATACCAATGTTACATAAGCTAAATGCTACGTTGATGCATTCCACTTTAACTTTTATGAGCATTAAGAAAAGAAAAACACTTGGCAAATCATTTATCAACCACTGTTCAATTCAAAACTGTTCATTGCGCATAAGATAGGAAGGATTTATTACAACAGACAACTCCATTTTACTTAGCCACATAAGCCCCAATAATCTCACCAAGAAATTTGTAAATATTGTTTTATTCTGAGAGTCTTTCTAAAGTGGATTGCATCTAGGCCATCACAAGTAAACAAGCCAAAAGAGCCAGTCAAGAGCTGTTCTCCAACGCTTAAAACATTTCCAACTGTGCTTTATGTTGGAAAATGGGGCAAAACAAGCTCTGTTATTCCGTATGTTGGAGGACGTAGAAGCAAAGTGAGTGTGTGTAAGATTTATTCAGTCTGAACTGGGGCCAGAGTCAGTAACCTCACAAGATGACAGCGCGCCAGTGAACAGTGACTCATCCCGACTTTGGGTCAAGACCTGGTTTGGTTGGATACAGGAAATGGACAGTGCAGAAAGTTTTGAGGTTAAAAAGTGAGGCCAACACGGCTTTATATGTCACCATAAGGATTTAAAGGGGAGATGACTGTGGTCCTTGGTTGTTTTTGGTATGGTTGTGTTAAACCAAGCCCCCATACGGGCACACTGAATTTTGGGAATATCAAGTTTAGAGTTTTTAAGTTTCATAATGAGACACCTGCAACAATTAAAATGTATACACTTGCATACACCCCATATGACTGAAAGGTTTTTATTCTCCACTCGTCTCCTTTAATGTTAATTTTCTGATGATTATTTGTGATTATTTATGTTTTGATTTGTTGTATTGTGATTTTAATGTCTTTGTTATTCTGTAAAGCACTTTGAACTACCTTGGCCATACAAATAAACTTGCTTTGCTTTTGCTTTACTGGGTCTTGGGACTAGACCTGGAACTAAACCAGAATTAGAAAAGGACTAAACCAAACCAAATCTATGTCAGTAAACCAGGACAAGTTGTCAAGGCACCCTATGCTGTAAAAAACTAATAAGCAGGTAGCCTAAACACTGTCAATAAGGCATAGCTTGGACTCATTTTTTTTTTTAATCAGTGAACAGCAGCAACTTTGAGGAATAGGTCAAAAGTTTAGACTCTGTGCATGGCAGTACGCTAGCTACCTCACTGTCTCTCAAAGATATACTAACTTTTATCAAAATTAATCAAGGTAAAGATTACCTGATTGTTTTGTAGTTTACTTCAAATTATGGCATTGAGACACAAACATCTCTCACAAACACAGAAGTGTCCTCCAGTGAAGTAAGTTCACATAATTTCTTTATTTAACAAGTTGTCAGTGACATCCCCACAGCTCACTGTCCACTGCCTTATCTTACATCTTTATTTTTTTATCTATTTATTACTATTAGCGCAATTCTATAAAGATACACTTAGACACGAAGTAGTGATGCAAACAGTGAGGCTGCCTGGTCTAAGACAGGACCCAGAATACCAACACACCTCCAGAAGAAGCCTGCACAATGGAAGCAATGAGAGTAGTTTCAGAACCACCTTTTTAACTGTAAAATATTTTGACACAAAAATAAGATATTTGATATTTTGATGTGTATACTCCATAATTTAGTTGAATGCAGTGAGTATTATCATTTAAAATTATGTTATTATGCTAATTATTTGTCATAGTCCTTGTTGCTCAGTTTACCCAGTGCTCCCATAGATCACCCATATCTCTGCTTTTGTCTGTGCTCTGGGAAGACATTAGAGGCTCATTTCCAGTCACTATCTGCATCTGCTTTCTCCAGCTATGGGTCCTGGAAGTGAGCCAAATGAACCAGTGTCTGCCATGACCAGCCGCGTCACTCCAGAGACCGAGGCGCACCTGACTGACAGCTCCTTCAAAGCAGAGACAACAGACAACAAGACAACATGGCAGATGGTATCAAGTCCTCCAGGCCCCAACCCAAATCTAGATGAGCCTTTTGAAATGTTTGGGCTGTTCGTAACTAAAAGAGACATGCTGTGCAAAATCCAAAACATTTTTACCATGTTTTCCTCCCAAAATAGAACTGGAGAAGTGTTTTGTTTCATTTACACGTGTTTTAACTAATCTCAAAGTGTACTTTACTGCAGACTAAAAGGTAGATCTTAAAGGTGTATTATGTAACTTTTCTGGTGGAGGGGAGGGTTTGCTACTTGCTTGTCTCCATGGAGATGTTATTGCTTTGCTTACTATATTTCTAAAATCTTGTAGTTATTCAAATACAGGTGTCTTAATTGCAAATTATAAAATTGGCTTTCTTACTTACTGAGCAGGGTCACTCTCCACAGACCTGACCTGTAACTGAGCCATGTACCATTAACTGCTTGTCTTCATGGAGTTGGATAGAGAAGTATAGACAATGCAGTAGCATCTCCATGAAGACTAAGTGGTGGATCCTCCACCAGAAAAGTTACATACTGCAATTTTATAGTATAGTAAATAAACCTTATCTGGGTAGACCTAACATCAATCTGTTAGGGCAACATACATAATTGCAGGGCTAAGAACATTTTCAACATAGTTCACACCCAACTTTTGTCAACAGGGGGCGTTAGACATAAAATCCAAACATTCTCTATGAAACTGAAAGCCAAATGCCAAAATAAAGCATTTCTTCCATACATTATTTTGAGTTATAAAAATGAAACACCCCATGGCAGACATTTCTAAAAGCATAATTATCTTCTTTAAACCGATTTTGTATTATTTCTTCGAATACAATGACTATCCGGGATGATTTGTGATGAGCCCAGGAACAACTTGTCTCAGGGACTTTAGAGCAGCGAATGACGGGCGCATTTACAACAGCAGCGGTGCCTGTGGCTTGTGTATTGACGTGCACACACCACTGCGCACGTTTACAGATGGCACGGGAATTTCGCCGCAGCTTTGATATGCAGATTGGATGAGGGGCTTGTCATTTCTGCTAGCTTCCATTCCACTGTTATCATACTGGAGCACAGCATTAGGCGCAGATAACATTTTTACCTGAAGGGGGCAGTTTGACTGATAGTATCGTCAAGACATGGGTAGGCTCCTGGAAGGTCTGAGGCGCGCGGGGAATTAGCTGTAACGGATCCGAGAGAGAGGAGGAGAGGGAGAGAGGGAGAGAGAGCTGTCTCCCCTGTGTCGCCTAGGCAACTCCAATATGAAAACTATGACACTGGGTAAGATATGGACTAGAGACATGCACATATGCAGCAAACTGACAGGAGTATGGAATTATGGGAGGAAAAATAACACAGCCATTGAAAGTACATATAGCAAATTTTAAACCCATTCAGATAAGAGAATAAGAACTTTTGTCACATTTAGAAAAGAAAGTTGTAATAAAAAATACTTGCAATTGTCTCTTTACTGACACCTACTGTTTGGAGATCGTATCATTCGTAAATATTGACCACAGCGGCATACATTAGATTGCTTTATAAAAATTGCTAGTTTATTATGATGCAATAGACACTCAAAGGTAATAAACTTAGCCTATTACTTCTTGTAAACATGTCAATACACAATACAATCAAACAAGTTAACTTCAGCAGATAATATTTAGATCTATGTGCTTTCAGTGGAGGTTATTTATCTGACAGTCATGTAGGTGTAAAAAAAAGAGCGCATCCTGGCATTTTTAAAAGACATGTCAAACTTAACGATTATGCTAATCAACAGCGCTGATTAAAAGTGTCGCAGCGCGTTCAGATGCATTATGGGGGAAAACATCGGTGGCTGACTAATATGTGAGCTGTACATAAATCATGATGGCTGATTACTGGAGAAGGCAGCGCGCCAACACTACATTATAAGGATTATTACAGTGGATACTCATGTGCGGCTCTCTCGTCCTCCCCAGACCACAGATTAGCATAAGCCCCTACCAACCCCTGTGTTTCCTATGCATTGCCAGAGATTACAATAAGAATAGTCTGGGTAACCTTTTATTTTAATTGCAGGGCTGTGTATGCTTGATAAAGACACATAAAAGTCAGCTGTAAATTCACTTAATGCAAGAAAACATGTTTTAATACACCATAAGAAGTGGTTAAGCCTGATTATGGTTTGGCACTATGCGTGTTGTTGTAATATAATCAATTTATTTTTCAAACAGGCAAAGGGCTATATATGGTTTGACATTCAGAAATGGGTTTAATAACCTAGGGGCAGTAGTGAACAGACGTGCCATAAATGCATCAATGCAAACAGACTCCATCACTCACTGCATACATAATCAATGCGATGGAGTGCTATGGAGATGTCCCAGTTTAATGCGGTGGTGAATATGACTTATCCACAAGGCAATACTCCTATGAGGACCTATGGCTGAAACTGGCCCCAACCTGTGCTTAATTTGTCATTTTACTTTTTAGATTTGAATATTTTTGTTGATCAGTTTTGGTCGTAACTTGTTCTTATTAGTAAAAAAAAAAAAAAAAAAAACTTTTAAACAACAGAATGTAATTTTCAACATAATAGCACTTTCTTAGTACTGAAATAGATCCAGATCATTAAAAAATATCCAGGAAAGGTCCATGTAATTTCCTTCAGTATTAGTACTTAATGAGTAAATACCCGTTTCCAATACTAGATTTGGTATCCATTAGCATTTGGGTATCGATATTGTAGCGTTCCGGTGTAAGGAAACATGCCGACATTCTTCTGGTTGTTTATTTTCTGAACACATGGGCTACTGTAGGCCCTAGCCAAAATAATAACTAAACAACAGCCGTCTCAACTCTGCAGAGCCAGTCTCGAAACTCACCAGTAACTGACGAATGGAGCCTGTCAACGTGTCGGCATAGCAACCATGTGTCCATATAAAAGCAGTTACACAGACAACAACACATTAACAGTTACAAGAACAACAAAAGATGTCAGCCCAGAACTAACTGAAAATATCTGCTCATTACAATACAATACACAACCTATATATAAATTCCACCTTTGTATGTAGTAGTTTATTTAGACATTACATACCCTTATCTTTACTACACATTCTTAATTGTGATGTGACTATTTTTTATGTACTCCAAAGGGATTTGAACCAGTGTCCATCCAGTTTCCAGGCGTATGCTCAGTCCACTACTCCCCTGTCACCTGAGACAAAACTATACAGCATTTTGTATTGTTTATATTCTTAATGAAAGCCTGCCAACAACCCACTATTACTTTTGGCACAGGGAAATACCGTAAATTCTACAACTCCTTCTTCTTTTCTGCTTCAAATCCACCATCACTAAGTACATTTAGCCTTGCCCCTATAGCCCGAATCCTTGCAATATATGTGTACAGTGCATTTTTCACAGTAGTTTCCTGTATGAGGGGGGTGGGTGAAAATGGGGTCACGGTACCAAGCCCCAGGGCTCTATTTGATTGTACCATTAAAAATGTTACTACAATCTCTTAATGCAAGCACTTACTGTAAAAGCAAGTTTTTCATTTTTTTTTCATATTCCCTCTAGAAATATTTTCATTCATTTTTACCGTAAAATATTTCCCCTGTGAAATAATTAGAAACATAGGGGGGAGCAGTCAAAACAAGCCAGCGCGGTGCCTTAAGTGCTGCTAAATCACACATCTCACAGTGCTTGTAATTTCACATTAATTATTCAACTTTTTTTTTTTGGCGCTAGCATCAAGAGAATGAATTGTAGCTTTCCGCGGGTCACTCAATGTGTTTGCGGGTGATTAGCAAACATTGGTATCTGTCATGCCTCTGTGTTATGCGCTCACAAAAGTCCAGGTGGGTGCTTTCTGTTGGGAGAAAGACACATGAAAATAGCTGTTTTTATCAAGCAATTTTGGAAGAAAAAATTTGAGTGGTGCGAAATGAAAAATATGCAAATGAACAGAATTTCAATTTGCCTACAGCGTAGTTGAATATTAAATGCTGGATGTGATAAACACAGATTTTTATTCATATATTTGATTATTTATTTTCATCAATACAGACCTATTCACTTTAGCGGTGTGATTCGTCTTGGAGGATGTTTTTGTACGTCAACTTTTGGAGTAACTACATAATGTTATTTCGTGTATACTGGAAATTACATTTTGAAATTTTTCTGCAATTTTCATCATTTTTAAAGTGTCTGGATACACTGGTGTATGACTGTGTGTGTGAATGTGTGAGTGAATGTAAAGTGTTTTGAGTGCCTTGAAGGTGGAAAAGTGCTATACAAAAATGTGACCATTTCCCATTTACTAAAACTAGATACTAGATCTGAGTAAGTATCGATACAAAAAAATCACATTCACAGGACATAGACCACTGTGGAACTTACCCGGATGACTGAGGGAAACATATTACTGTTATTTAATGTTGAAAATAAAAGGTGTTTTTTATTATCATCGTGGTATATGTATTGCGTATTGATACTATTCCTTAGTATAAAACCTTAGTATCATAGCAACACTAATAATAATAATAATCTCATTAATAACTCTTAAATAGAATTCCAATATTGTGACTGTACAATTAGCCTGAATAATACTTTTTCCCCATTTGAATATTATGTTGACTGGAGCGTGCCCGGGCCTTTCTGATTACACATGTATCAGATGTAACCTTTAGTCGAATCAAGCACTCCCTAAAAGCTGGTAATGAATGCAAATTGAATCACTGTAGCCTTATTGATGCCTTTCTGTTGTACGCTGCTGCAGGCGTGTTTGCTTTAATTACTGCCACTACCTCTGTGCCCAATTATTACTGTTCCAATGTAAGATGAGGCTATGGCTGAGTGGGCTGGAGCGTTGCTGTTTTCATAGCTTGAAGTAACAAATCTGGAAAACAATATTACAGACTGAAACGAAATATCTTGCCTGGAGATGTCACTGTACCATACAAAAACACAATTTCAAAAAAGACAAAATTTGAACTGTTACTAAGGCAACAGAACAGAGGGGAAGTAGCATTGTTGTGTCAACTGTATACCAATCTTTTCCATTTGATTCAAGTTTAAAACATCAGCAAATTAATATACACCACCTAGAACAAGTTACAGAAATGTTTTTTTTTTATATATCTATTATTGACATTTTTTATGAGAATATGTTTTCCAGTCAATAAATAAATAAATAAATATATAAAGCCTTTTTTTTTTTTTTTTGATAGAAAAGGTTCTGTAACAATAGTTTTGCTATTCACAGTTTTGCCCAGGACTTTTTAAACAATCCATTGTGAAATAGGGCAAGCTGATGCTGGCTATAACCACTAGGCCTGAGGATTAGTTGTTACTGAAACTTAATACCAAATGTGAAACAAAGTCTATGTAATATCATGAAAAGTCAGAATTGCTCAGTAGTATATGTCATACAAGAGATGTCATAACAGCTTTAACAGCTTTAATGCTGTTAAAGCTGTTATGACATGTGGATGTGTCAAATATGGGTTAGAATGCTTATTGCCCATCAGAAAACCTGCCTATATATTACTTTCTTGTGCTTCATAAAATAAAAAATGTAAAAATCAGTAACACTTAATGAAGCTGGGGCAAAAGAGATATACGTCATAGCTAGACACTCATTATGTTATTATACTTCATTTAAAAAACATAAGACATCTGCTTACTATATTTTTGCTACCTGTGAACTACATATGAACTATGCTCTGCAATATTTCACTTTGACTACTTGATTTTTTCATGTTAGGGGTTAAGTACTGAAATGCATACCCACGGGCAATTTTATTTTGCCAACATACTTTCCAACCAAACCGATCATTATGCACATCTTAAACAAACATATTTTTCTCACCCTGCTATCTTTCCTCCATCACTCCCTGTCTCCTGACTCTGCGTTGAATCTAATATTTCACTATTAGCTTAGCCACTTGCCGCAGGCTGTTATTCGCCCTGTGTCGATACATTATTGACGTAAACTAGGTGACATTATCCCGCCTCCCCCACTGTGTCTCCCCCCAGGTGTCAATCAAATTTCACAGACCAATCCCAGAGCGGATATGGATCGCCCAGCAGGGGGAGGGACCTACTGTTTATGTACACATCTCCAGTAGGAATTGGAGCATCGATCGGCACAGGAAAGGAACAGGAGTGAGTTTGACTGACAGGTAATACAATTAAAGGAGAGAGAGGCCAGTGGAAGAGCATTAGATTCATTATTGTCATTCTATCTCCTGTCACATTCATCATCAAATCATCAGATAACAGACTTTGTGAGGTTTTGTCATTGTAAAAACTTCTACAAAATTGTCATAGTATATTCAAAATCTGCCTTTATGTAACTATCTGACTGTCTCTTTTTATTACAAATCTAGCATTTTATTATTGTAAATGGTTATATTGTTTTTTCAGTTTGACACATACAATTCTGACATAAAATCCACTCAAACTTTTCTTACATTTTTGTGATTGTGCAACTACATAACTTAAATTTGTGTTTACCTGAGTTACTTAATATTCACTGGTCACCCATGTCACTCTTTGACCAGCCCTGCTATTAGACGCTGTGTCAAAAATACTCGACTTGATTGTAGTACAAACCATGCTTTCCTTTTACATCTACAAGCCGTACACAAAACCCCCTCGGACATCCTGACAGCCAAAGGTACAGTATTAGTGTTATTCCGACTTGAAGTGGACCTCAAAGGGGACTGCTGCCGGACTTCCCAATGGACGTGTGCCTTTTCAGATACACTTTTTACACAGTGCTGCCAGGCTAACAGCCCTCTTCAACTCTGGAGCATTTCTCTAACCACACATTTTGCCTTTTTATGTACTTGACAAAAACAAGGCACTGGGGAGAGGAATGGTATCAGTATGTGCAGTAGCAGTACTTTTAGTAATAGTAATTTGATTCAAGGTCATTGGGCACAAGAAACACGACTCTAGCCACTTCGCTATTTTAAATGGAAGATTTTAGAAAACTTTATATGTCCTTGATGTGAAATTGACTGAAATATGATTTTAGGTGAATCTCAAATGTACTGCGGTAAGAATACACTATTTTAAGTCTTGTAACCACATATTGGCCCATCATTGGTTCAATACAGACAGCATTGGTGGCTGAAATTCAGTACCAAATGTGAAATACAGTCTCTATATGAGATGAGTGGCATCCCTATAAATAGATGTGTTCACAATAATACAATGAGAAGTCAGGGTATACAGGAGGTGTCAAAACAGTATTGACAACAGTGGAATGTGGGTCTATATATAGTGCGGGTTTGAGAGTTTTCCGTGCATCAGAAAAAAGTTATGTATATCTTGCGTTGTTGGTGTTTTGGAACAGTAAACTTATCTGGAAATTGTAAACAAAAAAATTATAGTAAATGCACTCAATAAGTTAAGATATGGTGCAAAAGTGCAATATTATGTTATGTATTTTTTTATTATGTTACAGTGTCTTGAATAGCACTACTTCAAACCTGTCGAGTTATTTAGTCAGCCCACACAGGGAGAAAAAAAAGTTGTTTCTTTTTCCATAAAAATTTGTTAGTTAAGAGTTGCTATTTTAAATTAACTTAAAATTGTTGCTTTCAGTGGCAATAAAATAGATGGAAAAAAGATTACATAATACATTTATTTAAAAATGTGCTATGTAACTTTTCTGATGGGAGTTCACCACCTTAGATGTTTTAATTTTACTTGAAATGTTCCACAAAATGGCATTAAACTCTGGGAGCACGGGCTGCCTTTCCACAGATCTGACTTGTAACTTGGTCTGGTGGCATCTCTTGCTTGTCTCCAGGGAAATCAACAACTTTAATTACATGGTGTGGACCATTTTAGACAAAGCAATTACACCTCCTTGGAAATGGTTAAATGACATAACCTTCCACCAGAAAAGTTACATAGTGCCCTTTTAAAGTCAACTTGTTTTTTTAGTGTACAATTGCTCTGCCTGCTTCAATCAAATGTCTGTAAATTTGTCCTCATTTCCATGTGTTGTATGAGACAAAATATTTACTTCGAACATGTGCTGAAATGATGCTAAAATCTGCTTTTCTTTCCACAGCTGGCTACGATCACAACAGGATGCAGACTATGACAAATGTATTTTTTGTGATGATTCAGAAAGGCAACGTTACTCCTGGTTAAAATGGCAAAACGTCTGAGAATGAACTTGAATTGGAATCTCCCTACACTGCCTTACGTAAGACAGACGTAGTTAAGCCTTGGTTTGTTTGGCGTCTGGAAGAGTGCACCACAAATAGCCTTTAGGGTCTGATTCACTGGGCTTAGCTAATGTTGAGGTGTGGCCGGCTCACTCACACAAATACAGGGGGACTAAATAAAACCTGGGAGATAGTGATTGTGTCTGTAGAAGAAAGGCTGCGTACCTGGAGGATCGATACGGCAACCGCGCTAATGGATTTTTGGCATTTGGATGAGACTGTGAGGTAGAAAGAATGACAGGAGAATCTTTAGAACAGAGAAAAGGAAACATATACTAGTATAAAAGTAGTGTTACAAAATATTAATACTCTGGAAGAAGTATAATTAATGACAATATAAGGCCCTGTACCAGATTTTTTGTATTTGAGCAAAATTGGTCTTTCCCCAGTATAGATATATTGAGGTTAAAATATGTCCAGGTCTCTAACATTGGACCACTAATAAACTAATATCTTTTTTATGTTTTTGAGACACTAAAAATCTATTTCTGTGCATTTATGTAGGAAAAAAATATTCTATATTTCATTAAAACTATATTAGAATATTAGAAGCCAATTTTGGAATTCAGTTTTTTGTATTGTTAATGTACTCTTTCAACTACAGTTAATTTGAAAAAAGTGCAGTGATATACCCACAATGTACTGCACTGACCTTTTCATAAGAAGCTGAGGACACAAGGGCCAGTGGTTAGCCATAAACCCCTGCATTCCTGATAGCCTGGCTCACATTAGCATTAAGAGGCCTGGCGGATCCGTCTTTGATCTGTAGTTGTGTGTGTGTCTTTGATGCGCTGCGCAGAGAGACACCAGCAGATTTTGGGAATCCGAAGCGATGCGTGTTGAGGAAACTGTCAGGAACTTGGGCCCTTTTAAGCTCCTTTACCCGATATTTGGGCTAATTTGTCTAGTAATGGGTAGTCTGTGATAGTGAGTGGTGTAAAGTAAAGCCAAAGAAGTAAGATGACCTTAAGACATCAAATATTCTGGTCTATAAAGTACATCATCTGCTTTTCTCCATGCATATGTTATCGCTTTGCCTGGAATGTTTCGCAGTATCGCATTAAACTTTGCTATGTCCATGGAGACAAGCAAGTGGCGCCAACAGGCAAGGTTACAGGTTAGAAAATAGTAAATAAATAATTCTTGCATCCCAAAATCGACGAGCAAAAAAACTTAAAGCAATAAATAAATTAATAGATTAATCTAATTCTAATATAATTATATTACTTTACTTCACACTGCTTACAAAAACCTCACTAATATGCACCAATCTAGCCGTTTCAGGTTCGATTACAGTAATACTTGGCTTTAAATATCAACTGACACCAGAGCAAAGATATTAGATGATGAAAGTATTATATAGATATTATATAGCTATTAAGTAACGAGAGATGTTCTAAGTTTTATTAGATTTATTGTGTCAAATCGATATCCTGGAACTGATACTACTCGAGCTGCTACTCGATACCAGTATCACCATTGGTGCATCCCTACTCCTTGCATATTAAAAATGAACTTAAAATGTCACGTCTATAATGCTACAATACCTATATAAAGTACATAGACACAAACCGCTATACAGTGCCTGTTAAAGGACCTCCTGATTGCAGCCTAGACCTGCTCACATGGTTTCTCTTACTAGTGAAGCCAAGCGCACTGAGACAGGAGGAGACCAAGCCCAGACTTCTCACATTTGGAGTTTGTGGGATTATCAAACATGGAGGCTCCTCTGACAAGCACAACCGTCAGAGCATGTAGACCCAAAACCCATCGCTCTCTCCACATCTCTGGAAAATGTCATTTCGCGTTTCTGTCCCAGTGCAGATTGGAGCCAGGAAGTTGCGAGATTATCTGAGCTTTTTGACGAGGTGTATTGACGATGTTCTGTGTATCTCTGAAATCACAGCTACAACAACAACAACCATCGAACACTGGCTTTTCTCAAAACAGAATGGAAACTTGGTCTGTGATGTTAAAGAATTAAATACATGTTAGTTAGTAGTATAATATTTTAAGCTCTACATAAATAATTATTTTCTGAAAGCAAATCAATCTTAATTTGTAACTGTACGTAAAATATTGTTATATACCCTTTCTGTGTTCTGCCTCCTCTAACCTGAGATGGTAAATATTAGACGAAGGTCATAGTCACAGGCCATATGATGCAGACATTTTTTGATGCTTCTAGCTGTTACGAAAAATCTTCTAAGGGTGTTTTCCCGACCAAGAGAATTTCACATAATAGGATTTTTAATTTTTTTTTTTTATTTTGTGTGTGTGTTTATAAAAGTTATAGTAAAGAATAATAGAAAATAACATTACAATGTATCTTTGACTAAAATATTAAAGGTGCACTATGTTCTGGTGGAGGAAAGTGTCTACTGTATGACAAAAAACTTAAGAGAAGCAGGTGACCCCCGCCAGGCCAAGATACAGATAAGATCTGTGCAGAGGCAATCCCGTTGACAATATGAATAAGGTATTTAATAACATTTTTTTTTTAAACTGTAATAAATGTAAGGTAGATCAGTTTAATGGCATAACGTGTAAAATGAGCCTACAGGTCAATAAATAACATCTCCATGGACACAAGCAATTACTAAACTTTTACTAAAATTGCTATGCTGTGCTAATCTACTCTGTCAGTCTGCCCCCTGGTTTGGTGTACAATTTTCTATTAAATTTTTTTATGACAGTAAGTTGCTCAGAGAAATAATATTGCCATTTTAATTATACCAATACCTGCATTTTAAGAATTTATAGTCAGCTTAACAAAAAAATTTGTTTTTAGAACAACTTTTGACCCCGCTGACAAAAAAGCAATCTTTAACCTTCAGTGAAATTACAATGGGCATGACAAAAGGACGAGTGACATGCTAATTCACCAATCAGGACAGATTATGAGCAAAGAACACTTCTCTGGGGGCGGGTTATCACTTGAAATATGACAGGAAATTGGAATACTTCACACCGTATCGAGCAATGGGGTAGTATCTATTGAAGAAATGCAGCCCAAGTGCTCACCTCTTTGTATGAGACACCAGGTAATAAGTGGTTTAGCGCTTGGATGTTCTCAAATTGTAATTGAACGAGGCTTCGAGAGGAGATGGAGCAAGAACAGAAGCTGCACTGACGCACACCAAGCTCCCAGCAATTACGTTTTGTTCTATTCTAAAGGGAGATGGTAGAAAGTAATACCTGTACCACAGCTGTTATAAAGGTATGGGGCTAACTTAATAAGATTTGTCAGGTGAATGTCTCGGCTAATACAGGTGCTATATCTGATTTTACTGTCTTATGTGAATAATGTGAAAAAAACTGAACTAACTAATTTTAAACAGCAACTTTAATAGAATTCTGAACATATAGGCTGCATAAATATATAACTTGGGAATCAGGAATCTTAGCATTTAATTTATTTTATATGAGAAATACACAGTAGCAATTTTAATCTGATAACTAAAGGTGTGGAAAGTATTTGGATACCAGCCAGTTGCATGATCTGTAGAATACAATGAAGGGAAAAAAAAATGTATTAAGCAATATCAACCAATCACGTGCTGGTAATTGTGTATGTAAGTTTTTTCGGGGCTGAAAATTTGAGAGTTATCAAGAACACAGTATATTAGATAATGACCACAGTTAAAAGGTATACCCCACAGCTCAATTCAGGGGTCATTGGATTTTGAAACATTTTATCAAAATCTAGTTTCACACAGTTACAACAATGTTTAGAACAAAATAGATTATAAAAGAAAAAACTACTTTACAACAACTGGGTGGGTCAGCAGATGGCCACACAACTGGTTTCCTTCTAATCATTGTTGTCACAACATGTAATTAGACTTCACATTATAATTTTATCACAGCCCATTTTTGTTACCGTCATGACGTTTAGCTACGTAAATGTAACAATAATTATTGGAGCGTGCCCATTTATAATAAACCCACTATTGTAAAATGTTGTGATCAAAGCTACTATTTTCTTGGGGATGTGTTTTCTAAGAAATGGGTGGACAGGCAAAACAAGTTCTAGCATTACGATTGAGTTATGATTACAAAAGAAGGCACCACACAAAAAAAAGGAATTCATATTTAGATATGCATAACACACCTTCTAATAGCAGGTTTCAAGAGGGCGCACCGGTTTATCGCTATGCCTGAAGTGAGGTCAATAAGCACTTCAGTGGATCGTTAAAATTTGACACGACATTACACCTGTTTTGACTACATAATGTAAGTACCAGAGGTGGGGACTTGCAAGTCATGACTTGGACTTGAGTCAGACTTGTGTCACTATTTTCATTACTTGAGACTGGACTTGATAAAATTGACCAAGACTTAGACTTGAAAGCCAGTGACTTAAGACTTGACTTGACTTTAACTCTGTCACTTGAGATGACTTGATGATTCTTTGTGAAGTTGATACTTTCAGTCCTTAATTTTAAAGAAACAAACTGGAACATATCCCTCTCCACTTCTCTGTTTGTTACTAGGGATGTTACAATACCTGAAATACTGTGATGTCGTTATCTTCAAATGTCTATATTGTGGCTGTCATAATAATTGGATTATAAGCTCGCTTACTTAAATGCATTGTTTTGTTGCTGCAACAGCTAAAAACAGGGAAGGGAACTACGTAGACCATGATCCTTTGCTTCATTTCAGTGCAGAGTACATGACAAAATTACCTATTAAGCTATTTTAAATCTTAATTGTTTGGGTTGTGACAGTAATTATG
This sequence comes from Periophthalmus modestus, assembly GCA_019594935.1. Taxonomy (NCBI): domain Eukaryota; kingdom Metazoa; phylum Chordata; class Actinopteri; order Gobiiformes; family Gobiidae; genus Periophthalmus; species Periophthalmus modestus. The sequence continues at coordinate 13,764,609 of JAIEZT010000304.1, read as the reverse complement.
CACACTAAGATCTGTTTAAATGGAAAAAAAAAGTAGCAGTAAAGTAGCATATTAACAATTCTGTTACCCTCTCCAAAATGTTCAAATAAATATCATAGTGTGAGATTTGGATATTGGTACATCCCCAATTTGTAACCATGTCTTTTGTACGCAGTCAAATTTTAGTTAAAAAGTATATAAATTGCAAAATTACAAGCTGTATTTGGTACTTTGGTTGTGAAATGACTTGAAGCTCAGAGTAGAGGGCGTGGACTCGATTTGTATTTGGAGGTCACTGACTCGGGACTTGACCCGGACTTGCCTGTCTGTGACTTGGGACTTGACTCGGACTTGAGGCCAAAGATTTGAGACTTGCAAAACTTGGTCCCACCTCTGGTAAGTATAATAAGTAAGTTCAAATTCTGGGAGTGAACTAGAACCATAAATAAAACCATAAACTGCATATATGTATAAATGGGCATTTGGATGTACTCACTAAGATAGTCATTAAAACACATTTTAATTACTCTAAACTTTTGCAAGGTCATGTTTTTGTGTGTGTGTTGGGTTTTTTTTTTCTACAATATTGCACATTTACAATATTTGTAGGGTTACAGTGTCAATGGCATACTTTAGTTTTCAATAGTCTATTATATTATGTTACATTTTGTGGCAGGCCTTGCTGTTATTTTAAATGTGGATTTCAAAACTGCTGATGGGTATGCTCATGTATTATTGTTTTATAATCATTACATAGATTAACTTCTAAGAATGAGAGTCATTATCTCTGACAAGTAAACAATGAATGGGCTTTGGCTCTTTTGTGATTAAAATAATTATATAGGATGTGGACTTAAAAAACACGCTGTAATTGTTCTGAACTTAAGCAAAAAATGTCCCTCAATTACAAGGCTTTACACCTGTTTCACAACTCACAACAACTACATAATGTACAGGAAGTGCAGGAAATAAATTTAAATGTAGGGACTGAACTAGGACTAAACTCAGACCTAAATCGGACAAGACCAGGACTAAACTAGGACTAGGACAGGACCAAACCAAGTCTATTAAAGTCTATAAAATTGTGATCAAACCATGACAAATCCAAAATATGAAAATAAATAGAGGTTAAATATTTATCGTGGGTACATTTTCTTTGTACTTTTAGTTGTTTTGAGCTGTAGTATGTTGAACAAATAACTTCTATGACTCCTTATGGATACAAACTAACTGCTAAAGTGTGAGTTCTGCTATTTGTTCATTAAAGCTCATGTTTTTAATTTGTCTTTAAGAATACATTAGGGATAAATACTATAATTTATCATCAATACTTTCCTTAGCAATATACCAAACTTCATATTTTAGAAATGGTTAGGTTTGATCAACTATACAATTACACCTGCAAATATATCATTGTTTTCTAATCGTTACATGGACAATCTACAGTGCCATTATATCTGTAATTGGCCCTTATAGTCAAGACCGAGACCACAAGGGCCTGAGACCAAGGCAAGACCGAGACTTTTAAAGGTCAAGACCGATACAAGACCGAGGCGACGGCCCATTGAGACCAAATCGAGACCATCTTTGTAATTTTCTGCATTTATTTAAATTTTTTTCATTGTCACACAGGTATATCACAGTTTTTATCTATCTATATTTCATCTGATTAATGCTGATTCAGACCTAAGCTATAAACAACGTGCGCTGTACTGAAACACTCTGCGTCCCTTTTTTGGATCCTCACCCACAGTTTGAGAACCCTTGCTTTAAGCCAATTCTTGGTTCACATTTCGTCTTGTTCTTTTAATCAGTGAGTTATGAGGAGGGGACCTATGTGCGCTAGACAGACATAAAACACTAGTAATCACTAATATAGCCATTAAAAACACATTGCAATTACTCTGGACTTTTAAAAGTCAATCTAGTGGAGGATCTGCCAGCTCTTTGTCTCTATGAAAATGTTATTGTTTGCCTGGCAGTAATCTATCTATACCCTAACCCAAGCAGGCAACGGCAACAGGTCATATCTGTAGAGAGATAAGCCTGCTCTCCGCAAGAAAGCATGTTTATCAGGATATTGTGCAATCAACATACCTGAATACATGCAAGACAGATACCGTACGTTTAATGTCATACTGTGGAACATTTCAGGCAAAGCAATAACATCTCCCTCAAGTCAAGCAGGTAGCAGACACCCCACACACCAGAGAAGTTACAGAGTGCCCCTTTACACAAAACACCACTCGAACAAGACAATATTATGATAGTAATTCTCTGCTGTCATCTGCGCTATTTGTAACAACCACAATCATCAGATCAATACTTCAGACGAGCCATGAAATGATACGCGTTTGGGTCGAGCAACTTAAAAACTGCTTTTAATATATGCCAGGTCATTCACAGGAGCCAATGAGGTGGGTGCCTATGCATCTCTGACACAGCAAAACCACCAGCCCACTCTGGAAAAATCAAGGCTGGCTATAATGAAAGCTATATTATATCACCACAGAGACGGGATGGAAGTTTCAAGGGCAAAGTTGAGACCGTAGTAAATAAGCATTTGAAAAATCTTCTGTGAAATTGAAATAATAGTATAAAAATCATCTAAAATCTAAAACAGTGTAGTGTCACTTACTTCATAGGTTTGAACAGGGCCTGTCCGTAGTTCTGGAAAGTCATGATGAGTTTCAGTTGAGTGCCTCCAGACTTCATAGCTGTTGGACAAAAACAGAAATGGTTAGAAGCAAAGTATTAAAAAGTGCATTATATTGTTGCAACTTCGGTTTGAGAATAGAAAAGCATGCAAAAAAATAATACTACAAAGATAAAAAAATTAAATTAAATAATCGCCCAATCACTAGGAGGTATTCAAGTATCAATTACACCCAAGTCACACCCACACATTTTTACATTCTTGTTGTGATGCACTTCCTTGTTCAAACTTTGCTTATTTGTTTGCTAAATACTTAATGGTAGGTAATAATTATTACTAAGGTGAGAAAAGGTGAGTGCATAAGTCAACATGAAAAAATTAGGATTATCTGACTTAAGTTGATGATTCAAAGTCTATTTTACTCTATCCGGTACAAATCCCCTATTCCGTTCTCTAAATCTATTCTTTTAAGTTTGAACAATGCCTTTATGTTATGTTTTGACATAACTCTCTTTTTGTCAATATGGTCTTATATGGGACGGCACACTATGGGAACAAAACAAATTTCAATTTTTCAGATGAGCATTGCGATTAGATTTGCAGTTTATGATTTTATAATAGGATTCTGTTCAAAGTTTTGAAATGCGTCCTGAAGAATTGATAAAAGTATGAAATATGAAAATATGAACTGACAAACTAAGACAAGAATAACATTTCAGAACACTGTACAGATCTAAAATACAGAATTGTATTTTTTTATGCAGAATAAGCATGAGATACTTTGGTGTTTGTGGAGGAAATTAAGGTACTTCACAGGCTTGATAGGCTAGAAGCACATTCATAGTACTGGGTATATACTGTATTACTATTTACTATAATAGTCTTGAGTCTGTTTGCCTTTCATCATCATCTATTATTAAAAAACCTGTCCCGCTTTTTTCCCATGTACAGATATGTTGTATAACCAGCTCTTGAGATCAAAATAACTCAGCTGCGTGCTATCTACATCTACGGTAATTAAAAATCATTAGTGAGCAATAGTCCGATAATTGTTACCTTTACCGTCATGGCGGAAAAAATCATGTTGTAAAAAAGTGCTTATAAACACATTGCAGTGAATAATTAAGATGCTCGAAAGGCATGAGGTAAGTGAGGAATAACTAAGACTAAATAAAATAGCAAAAGCACGTATACCAACAAAGCTTTACAGAATCGATGTGAACCAATGAAATGAAGGCCTCAGGCTGTTGTTTAGCTGAACCAGTGTTTATCCATGTTAGTGAGTGTGCTCTCTGAAATGACTGTGCCACCGCAGTTTGTTTGACAGGAGAGGAGAGTGAGGAGGTGAAGGACGCCCAGCTCTCTCTCCCTCCTTTGTCTCTTTCGCTCTTTCTATCTCTTCTCCCCTTCTCAGCTATCTCCTGTCATCTCTCTCTCTCCTTTTAACTCTCCCTTTCTTCTCTATCTCCTCCCTCTCACTCTTTTTCTCTCTTCTTCTCTCTTTCTGTCCTTTCTCTCACTCCTCTCCCTCTTTCCTCTTTGTGTATTCTCTCTTTATCTACTCTCTATCTCTCACCTACTCTACTCTCTCCTCATTCTCTCTCCTTTTCTCTCTCTCCTCTCCTTTCTCTCTTCTCCCTCTTTCCTCTCTTCCCTCCGCGTATTCTCTCCTTATCTACTCTCTTGCCCTCTCTCTCACCGCTCTTTATCCCCTACTCTACTCTCTCCTCACTCTCTCTCCTTTTCTTGCTCTCTCATCTCCCTCTTTCCTCTCCTCTCTCCCCTCTCCAGGTATTCTCTCCCTATATACTCTTTCTCTCTCCCTCTCACCGCTCTTTCTCCACTACTCTACTCTCTCCTTTTCTCTCTCTTCTCCCTCTTTCCCCTCCTCTCCCCTGTTCATGTATTCTCTCCTTATCTACTCTCTCACCACTCTTTCTCTCCTACTCTACTCTCTCCTCACTCTCCTTTTCTCTCTCTCTTCTCCCTCTTTCCTCTCCTCTCTCCCCTTTCCAAGTATTCTCTCCTTATCTACTCTCTCTCCCTCTTACTGCTCTTTCTCCCCTACTCTACTTTCTCCTCCTTCACACACTATCTCCTTTTCTCTCTCCCCTCTTCTTTCTCTTCTCCCTCTTTCCTTTCTCTCCCATTCTTCTCTCCTTTCCATGTATTCTCTTCTAATCTAATCTCTACTCCCTCGCTTCTCTCCCCCTCTCTTTATCCCTTCCCTTCTCTCACCTCTCTGTTCTCTCCTCTCTCTTCTCTCTCACCCTTTTGTCCCCCTCTCCCTCCCTTCAAGCCTGTGCCATGATAATGCATTGTGAAGGCCCTCGTGGGACTCTACTCCGAACATTGTACAAGCCTGAAATTTTTCCAAAAAGATCTGAGCAGACCGGCCGCAGATCGATCGGGAACAATGTTTTCGGTGGCCTTTTGCCAGTAGTACAACCTGCACAATCAATTCCCTCATTTATTTTTACATACGGGAATCACAGAGACAGGGAATGTTTACAAAGACTAGCCATTGATTTGGGGTTCAGCCTACCTTAAACATTGAGAAAAACAATAAGCTCATTAAACTTCAATTAACTAGAGAAACTTACAACAGATTTTTATAGGTGGTAATGTTGATTGACAAGGTCGTCTGAGTACAATTTATATACTTAAGGTGTTAAATCGTACCATCTAATATTGACAAAATATAGACTGATGTGATTTTAACTAATATCTATTATTAGAATGGAGTTTCTACTGTTTACACTAGAAACTTCAGTCAGGAGTGTTTGCAGTGCCAAAACACTCCTACTACAATCTAACTTATTTCCATGAGGCCTTTATTAAATCGATTTCTTCCACGCTTCTTCATTGACAAACACAAGCACTTTGAACCTATAAAGTGCCCTCTATTCTTAAGTTGAGATAATAAGCATGTGCTTTTGGCTTGTATTGGTATTCTGCCCCAGGCCTGTGTGAAAGCTCTGTAATTACGGAGCCAGCATGTACTTAGCTGGATACAGACGCTGAGAACGGCTTCCTCTATCCACCGGGAGAAAGCAGACAGACAGAGGGAGAGTTAGGCCTATTGCTTCAGTATAAAGATAGAGAGAAGGAAATTCCTTAACTGACCAGCCAGGGAGTGGAGCTGTGAGTGGAGCGTAGAGATTAAAGCCATAATAACTAAATGTCTTCTAACTAGTTTTAATATAAAGGCAGGCTAGAACTTGTTGGAATACACACTATTTCAATAATATCAACAATTACTTTCAGTGTTACCAATCAATATGATGGACCAACAGCCAAAAGGAAGATTCAATCCAAACAAATAGTAAATTCTTGGTTTTCAAATAGCAAGGCCGACACAAAAGTGGGTTGAAGAAAGTCTGTTGCAATGTTAATTTATATACTCTTCTATAATTAAAGTAGCATTTCTGGAGGGGAGTCTCCGTGGAAATGTTATTGCTTTTCCAACACATGTTCCACAATGTGGCATTAAGCAAAAAATATCTCCATAGAGAGAAAAAAAACAAATGATGCCACCAAGCATTAGGTCATATCTGTGAAGACGACCACTCTCACTGTAAAAATTCGTAAGAATGCTTGTTTTTCAAGGTATATTTTTAGCAACGAGAACACTTAATTATACTTAACTGGGTAAATACAAGATAGAGGCTATATGGTGGAACATGTCGGATAAAGCAATAACAACTCCATAGAAACAAGCAGGTGTTATATCCTAGGTGATGACCAGAAAAGTGACATAATGCTCCTTTATTCATACATTCATTCATTTGCAATAGTGGTCTACAGTAAATTATTTAAGCATATAGTTAACCGCCAGTGCACATGGAGTAGCCTTGAGTTGAATATCAGAAGCTGTCCCAGCCATAAATGCAAAATGACATGACCTGACAATGCAGGCGTCTGTTAAGGCTGCAGAGGAGGAAATGTTTTGGAGAGTGAATCTTTAATAGATATCCTTTAAAAGCACTTCCTCTAACTAACTTGTAAAATTTCCCTATCTCAAAATGCTTATTTATATGTGTTATCAGTAACTTGAATATGCCAGGTTTGTTGATTTTTTCTCAGCTAGTCAGTGGAAAGAGGTTTTGCGTAAGCAAAACATGCTAAGAAAACTGCATTGTGAAATTTGGAATATACACTGTCCCTTTATCAATTTATTAGGGTTGTTAAAAGTATGGAAAATCACACAAAAAAAACTGGAGTATCGTGACCATACAATGTATATACAGTAGACTTTTGTAAATACTGACAAGACAATTTTTGCATAGACCAATTTTTGTATGACTTGATAAACGTATGTTTTGACAATACAACTAAAACACAGTATGCAAAGTGTCAAATTAATGTTGTCTAGTCATATGAAGGATGAATATGATTTGATGATGATTAGATTTGATAAATGATTTGATAAATAAAATCCAAACTGAGATCAACCATTCACAAATGCAATAAATAAATAAAAATCAATAAATTTGCAGTTTAAGTCCCAAAGTGGATCACAGGAAACTAATCTAAGTTTGGATGTTAACTTTTTTTGCTATGTGTAACGACTTAAGCAGATTTGTACATTTATTCACAATAAAAGTAGAAAGACCACGCCTATTTTTCATTTTAATCTGGAGTCACGTCAACCTATTTTATTAAGTTAAAAATGCATGTCTTCCCTTTAATCCTCGTTGCATGCCAAAGCTTAGTCATTGGCAGATACATCTAAAATCTGCAATCACTTTAGAGCAAGAGGAGCGACCTTGAGTCTACTGGAATTTAAGGAGTGAACCGAGCCAAAACGCAAGACGATCCAACTGTTTTTAAAAAAGTACAAAAATAAGTATCCCGCTTTACAATTCCCAAAGAAAAAAGTGTCACTTTGGTGTGTATTTTACAAGACTGCGATGCACCTGTCAGTTCTTCTGTATCATAGTCATTGCTCGTTATATTCTCCCAGGATGCATTGGGGCTGGAATTGTTATATGTTATGATTCCTTTAGTTTTGTGAGACAGGCAGATGGAGTTAAATAGACCGCCGCTCAGTTCTAATCTCATATATAACTGCAAGATTGTTGGCAAATAGGAGCTTGCCTGTCTATCACCCATCAGGTGCCCCCCCTCCAAAACCTGCATACCCAGTTGGGAATTCCTGAACAGTATAGCATTTTTGCACACATTGTTCTGAGTTTAGTTTCACTTATGGCACGTCAACAACACTTGTCAAAAGGTATAGAAGCAGAGTACATGCAGTACAGGACGTTTGTCGTTCTCTTTTAAATATAACAGACTTCCAAATTGAATGCATTTTCAACTTAAAATTCCAATTAAAAGTACATTATGCCATGATTTATAGTATATATTGAGTAGATAATCAATCAAGTTTTTATTTTAGCTCGCCCAGGAAAAATCTTTGGGCACCCCTGTTTAAACTTGTACTTTGTTAACATCACAAAGAATTCACATTATAACTTTTTTAATATTTTTTCACGATATCCCTTTTTCCATTGCAAGTACATTATCATGTACATTATGCCTTACACAATATCATAACAATATCTAAAACAACTTTTGAAACTGAGCAAATGTCATTTTTCATTGCAATTGAAAATCTGCAGACCTGGTTATAAAGTGCATTTTACAGGGCATTGCAAGTGTATTATGATGTCCACATATTTTCACCCTCACAGCCCACAGTACATTTTACAGTACATTAGACCTACTGCAAAGAAGGATTATTTAAAAACCAGATTACGTGACAAGAAGCCAATATGTATGTAAATGGTGGTTTTAAAAATTGGCACCACTTTATAAATACTACACCTTAATTAGCCTTAATAAAGCATGAGCAAATAGTTTATTATTAGTACATAGTATAATAGTTTATTATATGGAATTTCCCCACTGTGGGACTAATAAAGGCGTATCTTATCTTATTAAGAATTCCAGCTTAGTTGTAGTTATTTGTAGTTATTAAGTCTGAATGATTCTTAATAAACTAATTTGATTACAAGGAAGCTTTACAAAACAGATTAACGTAAATTACATGCAAAGAGTTATACAGCATGGGATAATCTCACAACTATGTACTTTCTGATGTCACGTAATAACCCTGTTTCCCACAGTACATTGCATTATCTATTCAAGTTGAAGTTGTGCTCTTTTCCAAGTTTGCCACCAGCAGCTGTATGGCATTGGCATGTGCAGTGTAGGTGTGATTTTGACCTGTGTAGCTCTGGCCTTCACTCACCCACACTCGTGATCCTTTGGGTCACCAGGTCCTTGAGGAGAGCATCTATGACGGGATTGTATCTAGAGTACAGCTCGTATCTGTTAATCCCATATGGAAGCGCAGCCAGTTGGGATAGGAGTCAGCGTGAGCTCTCCGGTCGGGCTAAACTCATTCACGGCAACTTTCTCATTCCTGCAAGAAGAAAAATAAATTATAAGAGAGACAGACTTGGACCATTGATTTATTTACGTAAGGCAGGCAGGTGTTGTGCAACAGCTTGATAAATTGATGTGATTGCAGGGAGATAAACTAGAGGCTGTGCTGCTGAGACAAATTAAAGATGAGGCATGCATATGTAGGACTAAGAGGGGTTACTTTGTTTTAGAGCAATTGTGCATGAACAATAACTCTGCATACAGTGATGAAGAAGATTTGGAATATTTAATAATATGATGAACATTGGATTGACCTATTGGTAAGCTTGTGTTTCAACAATGAGAAGAAATGCTCAACTCAACAAAACGTGGAAAGTAAAAGCGAGTGAGTTCACTTATTATACAGTAATAATTCAGTTGGTCAGATGAAAACAGCTGAAACTCCAATGAAATAACAGGTTCAATGAGTGACCAATAAACAGTAGGCTAATGTTTGGTTACCATTGCGCCTCGTCCGCCACTTTGGGGTCAAATCGGATGTCCGTGTTGACGTTAAACAGCGTGTCCTCGTCTGTGAGCGCTGGCAGGGCTCTTTTGTATAACGGGTGATCGTACAACGCGCGGACAACCTTGAACCTTTGGGCGGCACGTTCTTGGTGACAGTCGCGTCCTGGATGAGGGGGCGCTTTGTGTCCGTTGTGTGCATCTCCATCACCCGAGGGGGCTGTTTCTTGTCCCCTGCGCCCTGGAGCCTGTCCAGTGAATGCGAGGACACGTTGGAGTTGGGCTCGTTACTGAAGTCCTGAAGGATCCGCAGCGTGTGCTTGTTAGGCCAGCTCTGCTTGGCCCAGTTTTGAGGCTCCTGGCTCGGCGTGTGCGAGCACGAGCAGCCGCTGTTGCCGCTGCGCTCCAGTTTGGGCAGCAGGTCGATCATGATGTGCATGGAACAGGCGACCAAGAACACCATCAGAATGAACACGCGGAATTTACGCAGCAGGATCATCTTCATGGTCTCGCGCTTGAGCAGATGCGAGTATTTGCTGCAGATGATGAGCACGCAGATGAAAAGGCTAACTACATCGCTAATGATGTTGATCACACTGGACGCCAATCTAATGAAGTACACATTAAACACATAGGAGCCATCTTCGCTGGCCGTCTTGAGTGAAGGATTCAGTGTCAACACTTTGGATTCGCACTTGTTTTCAAGATTCTCTTACGCGCGTAAAAACCATCCGCAATCCTCCAGGTAGAGCAGGTCGCGTTGGTCCACTCCACAGCCACATCCTACAGCCCAGTGCCTGTCCACTGCGCGAGGAGCCACGTAAAGTGACAAGAGGGAGCTGCGCGCATAGAGCTTCTTCTGTGCGGTTCGTGAGCTGTGAAGAATCAGCTATCCCGGAAAAGCAAATCTGGCTTAAGTATGTTTCTGTTCAAGGGAAACTCCCCCAGAAAAAGTAGTCGGCCCACAGGTAAGAGCTCGAGCTAAATCCCAGCGCGAAGAGGCGGGCAGGAGAATGCACCTCTGTAGCATGTGTGGATCTGGTGGGTGTGTTAAATACGACGATGAAGCAAAGACTAGATCCTGCCTTGCGCAGCGTCACCGCGCGCAGATTGGCTGAGAGCGAAAAAGAGAGAGAGAGGACAGTGAGCGCATGAGACACGCTCCTGTGTATCGCTTTGGGCTGATCTTCACTGTACATCCATTCTGCCCATAGAGGGCGTATTTTCTCACCCCAAACACCACAACTGTATTTCACTTCCCAGAAATTCATCTGCGCAAATCCCCACGAAACGCCTCCTCCGAGACGGCAGTCAATCCATCGATGATACATTAGACAGGCCTATTAGAGCGCTCATCAGTCGGGGATCTGGTTCCATCCTGCGCCGCTGCCACTCAGCACCAATCCCAACTTCAATCACTTTTAAAGGCTGCATGAAATCCACACCACAGTGGACTTTTGGCCTATAAACTCACAGCAAACTTATATGGCACACTGCGACTATTTACTATAAGGGGCTACTTACACATATAATTCTATCAAATATAAAAACTGAATCATTCCAAACCTGACGTTCCAACAATTATTGCAAATCAGCGCAAAATACGACTAACGACTAAACATATAGACTCTGCTTTTTATTTGCGAAAAAATGAAGCATACATCGTGGGCACAATTTGTATAAAAAGGCCAAATTTGTGAATGGTTTATCATATCCACAAATAAATCTGTGTTACACAATTAAGTCCCTAAATGGTTAGCTCTACTGGCATTTCCCAAAATGTGTGACACCAGAGCATTTATGTCAAAGTCTTGGACTGACAATGCCCCCAGTCTTCCCCATCACTTTGTTCATTGTGACTAAAATAGACAGAACCCTGTTGTGGGGCATTGGGGATAATTGTAGCCTTTCCTTTAAATCACAACCTAATGAATGGTGTATAGGAAGGATCGGTGACCACTGACATTTGGAGCACCTTAAACACAGACTAATCACACACAAAGGAGGGAGGGGGAGCGTAGCAAAGGAGGGAGGGAGCTCCATCAGATGTCTCAGGCCGGTGTAGGGTGTCAGTGCTAGTGTGAGCGCTTTGGACAAAGTGTTGCCTGTCTTGTGGTTGGGCAGTTCAGCCATTGGCCTACAGTAGCCTGGGGTGAAATAAGCACAGATGAATGTGTATTGATGTGCAACAGACATGGATCACAGCCGGCGATGGGTCAATGCCTCCACACAGCACCTGCCTGTGCAACTTTAACCACAGCCTGTCCAGACACATAGGCATCTGTGCACAGAACACAGCTGGAAGAATGGTGGGTTAGGAGAGTCAAATATTGTGAGAAAGTAGGATTTAGGGAAAGGGAGGTACTTTTGTTTTATCCAAACATTGAAACATATAAAATGCAAACCTAACACATTTTCAGTTTATACAAATACATTTTATGGGGCATTAGTGCTGCAGATGGTAAATGATCTCCCTCCAATTAACCTGCCTACTTAAGTTATGCTTTTAAAATGAATATTACTTATTGTACAATGACACAATGCACTCGATTTACCAGGGCGCAGGACTGGCTCAAGTGACCTCTAATGACTCTGCTTTTATTACAAACAAAAACACCACAACACTCCCTCTTTGCCTCTTTTTTATGTACCACATGGCCAAAGCGTCAACACAATTTCTATCTCTCACTTTATATGCTGTCAAACTACATTACTCATTCTGACCCGCTAATAGGAGCCGACCGTTGCGAGATGACAACTTGCAAGTGCACCAAATTAGCATTCTCCCACTATATTATGAACGAGAAAGATCATGACAATGCACAAAAACAAACCCAGGAGGCTCCAACCTCTTCAGATGGTCAGATATCAACCTTTGTCTCCACTCTCCAAACTTCATCTAATCACTCAAAACTTGACAATTGAGAAACACTATCCAATGCCAATATCCTATGTGACAAGAGTATTAAACATGGATAACCTTGCCTAGAGACGATTGGGGAGGGGATGGGGGAGGGCATCCTAACAGATAGCTGACTACAGCACTGGTCGTAAATACACAAGATTTATGTCCTCTACTCCTCACTGTGTCTCCCTGTGAGATAGTACACGGGATAGGAGATAGTACAATCCGTGTACCTATCTGCTCTATCGCAGTGCAGGCTGAGCAGTGCAAAGTCCAGTCCAGGCACAGCACAGACAGACAGGAGGTGATTCAAGTTCAAATGAGAAAGACGTTTTAGTTCAGTTATAAGGCCACAAGTTCTATTTACAGGGAAAATAAAGTAACCACATGACCAATCATATCTTTAGTGGCCATAACTAAGCAGGGCAAAAACAAGTGGAAATTTTTATATTGCAAAATCATCTAAACTCCAATTTCTCTCCCTGATGTGTATCATTTACTCAGGCTTGGGGTAGGCACAAACACCAACTTGGGACTAAATGTTGGATTGCTGCAAAAAATAAATTTGACTTAATGTATGTGTGCGGTCAGTGTGGCAGTAGAGTTGTGATTTGTTTGCTAGTTTATTTATTTAAAGGTGCCCTATGTAACTTGCTGGACATGTCACATCACCTGCATGATTACATGAAAATACAAAGTTAAGACCATGCTTCGAAACATTCTCTTTCATGGAGATAAATACGTTTTATGCCCTACTGTGGACTCTTTTAGGCAAAGGACCAACATGTATATGGAAATAAGCAGGAGGAGCCCCTCCCCCAGGCCAAGTAAGAGTCAGGCTTGTGGAGATGCAAGCCTGTAAAGATGCATGAAAAAATAAAAATGAGACAACACGCTTTTATTTTAGTCTATTTATTGGCTAAAACTTACATACTGTGGCTTTAAGGTCATTGGATGTGGAAATGGTATATAGGACAAGTACTATGGGTGAACACTGTAAATCATTATGCTGGCTAAAGTTAAGAATAGTGAGGTAGAATTCTTGGTGTCCCCAAAACGTGTAAAGGCATCAGGCAACATATACTGACTGGCCAAAAAAAAAGTCGCCACCTGGATTTAACTAAGCATATAGGTACGGGCCTGTAGGTACGAGTCAGGTCTAGGTTCAGCAACAGTCTGTGCTCAAAGAATGAGGTCAGCTGACTACCTGAATATACTGAATGACCAGGTTATTTCATCAATGGATTTTTTCTTCCCTGATGGCACGGGCATATTCCAGATGACAGTGCCAGGATTCATCAGGCTCAAATTGTGTAAGAGTGGTCCAGGGAGCATGAGACATCATTTTCACACATAAATTGGCCACCACAGAGTCTGGACCTTAACCCCATTGAGAAACTTTGGGATGTGCTGGAGAAGGCCTGGCACAGCGGTCAGACAGTGCAAGATCTTGGTGAAAAAATAAATGCAACACTGGATGGAAATAAATCTTGAGACACCACAGAAGCTTATCGAAACAATGCCAGAGCAAATGCATGCCGTAGTCAAAGCTAAAAGTGGTCCAATGAAATATTAGTATGTGACCTTTTTTGTTGGCGGTCACTTTTTTTTTTGTCCAGGAAGTGTATTTGGCTTTGTTCCACATGTACAAAGAGCCTGGGTTTATCTCTTTTATATTAACTTTGCATGCAAACTGATAATTGGGGAAATGTGTAGCCGTGGTTAGTTGCGTGTGAGGAGAACAATGGCACTAGTAAAAGAAGGTATGGAAGTCCACGATAGCTCATTGAACAGAGCATTAACCACGGAACTAACACCTATTATTATTATTATTATTACTATTCAATTCTTTTGTAAGATAATGCCTTGGCCGAGGTCTATGGGTAATCTTGGCTTATTACAGCATGCAACATTTTATCTCCATTCTCCAAATGTTCAGAAAATTTTGCCAAGCCATAGCCTTAACAATCATCTTGGTGACACATCAATCATTTCACTTTGCTGCTAAGGTGCCATTTTGAGGGTCAGTTCAATAACAGTAAAAAAGAAGACTTGTTTATATCACACAGTTATTACAAGACTAACAGCTAGGGTTGCATCAGAGCGCAAGTTCACTTCTGACAACATTGTGACAACCTGAAGGCCTTTCCCATCTAAGGAGTCTGTTTTGGTAATAAATCCTCATTTGCAAAGGGGAATTAAAGGTCAAGGCATCATTAGTGCTTCTGAAATGTATTTATACTTTCAAATGATGTCACGTTGCATGGTTACAGATTGACAAGGAGATTTTTGCAGTTAATTGAGAAAGGGACAGAGAACTCTAAGAAGAAAGCACTTTCCATTTTTTGATGAAAAAGTCAAAATTACTCTGAATAGGGAGGTTGTTGTGTCTCAAATATGAGCTGCACAGACATGTGTATTAGTACCATTGAAGCAAGCAACAATAGTATTAATAGTAGGGGCCCTAAATTTGGTAGCAATTATTGCAGTAACTGTTGTATTTGCTGTGGAGCACCACACAGCTATAGGAGCAATTGGAGAAATAATAGTTGTAGGAGCAGCAGGTAGTAACCACTGAAAATGATAGTAGAAGTTACTGTATTAAAATCCTCTAAATGGGTGACATAGATTATCCTAGTGCCTATAGGTCTAGATTTAAATTGAATCACAATTCATGAACACTTGCCATATTGCCCTTAAAACACTACTGTAACTGCTTCTTTATCTACCTTTAATTTGAAGTAATTGTACATACATCTATATAGCATTTCTCACTGTACCTCACATTGTATTCATTCACAACTTCTTCTGAATGCATAAATACCATTCAAGCTAATTCATTTGTCTGCCGGTGCCCTCGCTGTGACTGAGGTCTGACAGAAAACAAGTCTAATTTTCAGTCTTTTCAAACACTGAATCTAGATAGTTATTACAGAGCCCTATGTACTCTGCTGACCCCAATAATCTCAGTGCTTCTCTCCTCCTTTCTCTCCCCACTCAACCTACACCGGCTCTGTATTTATCCCCATGTAAATAAAGCCACATTTGAAAACGTATCCTTTCGATTGTTTGGAAGAATAATACGTCTTTGGTTTGTACAATTTTCAGTGGCATTAGGGTGTCAGGACAAAGCAAAGATGACACTGCACCTGATTGCGTGTTAGAGACATGCAAGACAAAAGAATAGAAGGGGTAAATAAAACATAATTGAAATGGGAAAGCAGTATTCTGTTCTTAAGAAAAAAGCCTGGGGGATTAAAAGACATCTTGGCATCGCTAACACATCAGTGGCTACAGTAGTGTCAGCATTAGCAAGTGTACAACAAGTGGGAATATTTAGCATAAAGAGATGATGCTGGCATTCATTAGGAAAATTAGATACAGTCAAATGAATATATGGTATACGGAAGAGCGTATAGTTTGATATGATTTGCCTTAGCAGCTTGTTTCAGTGCCAGCACTAATTAAATGTATCTAATGAGAAAGAAAATAAATACACTCATTTCCAGTTAAACACACAGATTGGAAACAGTAAAGTAAACATACTGATTAACATAAGGTAAACATAAAAGGCTAGCTTAATTAAATCTTTATGGGTGTTACCTTAAATGCTTAATTATGTGAGCAATAAAAACCTAACATAAAATGCTTTAATTAGGCTACATATCCAATCTTAAAGGTGCACTATGTAACTTTTCTGGTGGGGGGTCCACAACGCGATTGTCTCTATGTAGATGTTAGTGCTTTTGCATGGAATGTCCTGTAAGGCATTAAACATAAGTAACTTCAATTTAATGTGATGTTATTGCTAAAAATGCTTTAGCTCCTTACTTGGAGTGGTGTCTATAACTTGACTTGATGCAGGACATTCCAAACAAAGAACTAAGCAGGTGGAGGTCCCTCCAAGTTACATAAATAAGGGACACTTAACTGTAAAACCACAAAGTGTATATGAAGAAGTTTTTAGATACCTAGAGGTTTGAATCCCCCAGGTTTTTCCCAGGTCCCCTTGAGGACAAGTAAAGTGATATTGACTGATTTCTTTTGTTAATTTGGCCCTACTTAATGTTAGCTTGTACTGCGGACATTAAATGTATCTTTTTTTTGTAAAATGAATGAATTTGTACATGGTCCCTGACAAATAAAGAATAAAGAAAGAAAGAAATAGATTTGAACACAATTTTGAGCTATACATTATATTATTACAGTATTTTTATAAGTTTTTTAGACATTTTCTTTGTGTATTTAAAGCCATAGTAACTTAGAAGTATATTTATGTTGTGCTTATTATTATTATTACTAAAAATTTGTGGGCTTGCATCTCCACAAACCTGACTCTTTTTGGGGAGGTCCTATTCATGCCTGTTTTCATGGAAATGCTGTTTCTTTGGCCATAATTATATGCCACAATAATATGGCATAAAATGTATCTATCTCCATGCAGAATGTTTTGAAGTGACGTGCCTCCTCCCTCCTTATATAGTTTAATGAAACAGTAAAATGCATTGCTGGTGTTCAACTTCAAAGCATTTTTTTCTTATTCTAAAAAAAAAAAAAAAAAATTCCAAAGGAACAAGTGTGATAGCCTCAAGACCGTCAGAACTGTTACATGATACAAGAGGTCAGGAAGATACACAACAAAAAACATGGTATTGCATTGGTCGTTAAAGAGGGGGGTATTATGTAAAATCTACTTTTTTGAGCTTTCTACCAAAAAGTGCTTCTGGCCACTATTCGAACCCTCCTTACGGTTAGTAAGATTCTGTCCAAAGCTCAGTCCACAAGCCTACATCACTCATGCTCCAGCACAGCCATTTTTCATAAATATACAAAAGAATAATATAAAACAATACACTACAACTTCACAAACCTAATACAATGTGCAGTACTTTCATTAGCGGGATGCATGCCCATTGAAATGTGATAATACTCTGAAGGGAGAGTGACTTAGCAAGGAGAGCAAAGGGAGGGGATTCTCAGCGTGTCAAAAACAAAATATTTAAAATTTTAATATGTTGTTTTCGGCAAATGTAGCATTTTAAAATCAATAAAAGGTAACATGGTGATCTAAGTGGGTTATATGTTAGCAAGTAATACCCAATAGAAGTGTAATTCATCCTCTTTAAAATGAAGGTCACGTTGGTCAAATGTATTCAACACTACATTAAAACTCCTTGTTCAAATTGTTTTCTTTGTCTTTAGATGTAACATCAGAAGCCTAGATGAATTAATGAATGAAAGCAAAATCTACAAGACAGCCCGTGTATAAACAAGCACCTTTCCATACATAAACATACCGAACTGGGACTCTTATAAGTGGTCATTTAGCCACCCAGGATTCATCTCCCAAAACGTCTTAAAAGCCCTACCACTCTGTCGCTATAATAAGATGTTATTGAAGACCTTGCCTGTAGTTTGCCATGCATGCTACCTCTGAGCTTATTTAGAATTTGGCACTATACTTACCCAGGTATAGGTATGCTGTTTGTGCAGTGTGGGAAGAATGAGTGGCTCTGTTTAAATTACTGTTTTGGGGTCCATGCTGGGAGGTGGGCGGTACCTGGGTCACTAGGTGCATAGGCGCTGTGCTGTCCGGCTGGCTGCTGCTGCTACTGAGTGTGGCTATAATTAGGCCTGAAGTTGTGGTCAGAGCTCTTGAGTAGGAGGTTTATTTTGGACTAGCTGCTGTTAAAAGCCCCGCAAGTCTGTTCTGGCTGAGGTAAGTTCACTCTGGTCACCGTGATAATCACCCTCTGTAATAAAAAGGACAAACAAGTCATTACAGAGAGATTATCTAAAACGGAAACTATTTAGAGAAACTATGGCGATTTCAGACACAACTAAAATACATTACGCAATGATATTTGGTCTAGTTCTGGGTTGAATGCGCTTGCCTTACACAATCAAAGAGGGGAAGGTCACACTTCTATGGTGATCACCATGTGACCTTTTATTGTTTTGAAAATGCTATATTCGCCAAAACAACATATTGATGTGTTTAATTAGTTTCAGTTTTGTGTTTGCTCTCTGTGCTAAGTCACTCCCCCTTCAGAGCACTATCACATTACAATCACCTGGCATCCCGCTAAGGAAACTACTGCACATCACATCAGGTTTGTGAAGTTGTAGAGTATTGTTTTGTATTGTGTGTTTGTACATTTATGTAAAATTGTGTTGTCGGTACATGGGTGACATAGGCTTGTGGGCTGACTTTGGATAGGTTTGCACTGTTAACCATGTGGGGGGTTGAATAATGACTGAGAGAGATCACTAGATTACTTGAACAGGCATGCATGACTAAAAATCTCTTCATGTTTTTGATGAGGGAACAACATTATAACATGCTAAAAAGCTCCAAAAAAAGTTGATTTTGCATAATACCTGCTTCTATAAAGACAATTTTTTTTTTGAGGCTTGGTAGAAAAATGATATTACACTTGGTCACTTCATTCAACAGTATACACAGAATCTGCACAAAATGAATGGGCTGAGATGTGGTCTGAGATTTGTCATTCTTTCTTGCATGTAAATTTTGGCTTTTGACTCATATTTAACAATCACTGAAACAATATTTGAACAAAACAGCTGACAATTAAATTATACCTATTATAAGTGGTACCCTGCCATCTGGATAATTAATAGATGTGTCATACAAGTATAACTATGCAATGAATAAATAATGTGCACAAGTGATTTTTGAATCGATGTGATGCCAAGTAATATTATGGCAAGTATTGTGATATCAATCCAACGATATCTATGAGTTTTGTATTAAAACGCATTGATAGTCCTGTAACAAATTTGACCTTGACTATAATCTTCACATCCCCCCAGCTTGAACTAATCTAAAAATCAAATATATATGCAGGTACATATGCATGTATTAAAAACAAAAAGATTAAAATTGTATTAAAAAAACCAGCAAATTTGGAGAAATATTAAAACCAAAGAAGCTACAATAAAAGCTTGTTTTTTTCATTATAGATGTGTGTATTGCTTTGAAAAACAAATAAAACATTAGTCCTTACAGTGAGAAAAGTTACATACTATCACTTTACATATGGATAATTATGCATGAGATTCAATACATTTCGGTAGACTAGCTCAGTCCTTTATATATTTATATTTTGGTGTCAATTCATCCATCACTAATATGCACAATTGTATTTTTTTTTTCTTATTACGCAATATTTCACCAATTATTAACTTCCACTGCCTATTTTACTCTAAAAACTATTTTTAACCAACATCCATTTTCTTCCGTAGGTCTCATTCCGAGCTTCACTCCAACAACTTTTCATTACAAACATCATTCCCCACATTGCCACATATTCAATTTCATGCAAATGTATAAATTAATGACTGTAACCGCTGTAGGAGTGAGACATTCTTATCTCATGTCACGCTCCTTTAGCAAAACAAATCTCCGCCTGTACATGACCGATACAATCGAAATATATTCCAGTTTTCGCGTGGGCTGGCTCTACAAATCTGTGCCAGGGATACAATAATAACCTTCAGATTCGGTTGAAATCTTGCTTCATACTTAGTTGGCTAATGCAGTAGGAGGGGAGGAGAAGCAGAGCGGTAAATCTCAGTTAAACATGAGCGCTAAAATAAAATAAATAGACAGATCCTGAGGCCATTAAGTCGTAATGTGGGGAAAAATTAAGATGAATCCAAGATGTGAATCAAAGCCAACAGGATTAGGGGAGTGATGTATCTATCCCATCTGTGCGGCTTACACACAACCGCTAAGGCTGTGTCCACACTCATGATCATCAGGCTTCTCTCAATTAGCTTCAACGCTAAAGGGAGAGCTAACCATTTCTGAAAAAAGGTTTAGAAAGCCAGGAAAGGCTGTGCAATATAAAACAATGACTCATGCTGGTGTCTCGTGTCAGGTCATGGCACACAAGCGAAACAAAGACATTCTTGAAAACAGAAGTCTTCTATTGTGGGCAGGTGGAACAGAGCTTTACGTATACAAACAGAGCGGAGAAAGGTTTATAGTTGGCTTTCTATTTAAGAAGTAAAGCATATGAACAGTATTAAAACTAGATACTCATATGAAAGTTTCCTGAATAGCTTTAGAATGATCTTGAGCTGTATCAGAACAAGTATAAGACCACACAGACTAGTCTATGTCCATGAATCACTATTGAATCTACCTGGACGGCTGAGGAATTACACAGATATAAGACCACAACGTAATAAAAAAGAAAGTACAAAGATGTAATGTTGAAATTGCATTCTATTGCCTACATAAAGAATGTTTTTTTATTATCATTGTGGAATCGGAATTTGTATTGAGTCTGAAATGTTAGTGTCGTGACAACTCTAAACAAGACAAGGAGCAAACATTTTTCAAATCACAATAAAAAAAGAAATGATGATGTATATTTGTATGTACGTATGTATATGTACACATTTTACAGAGTACATTGTGAAGAAAAAAGCTGTTTCAGGCATTCTCTTCTATAGCATTGTTATATACACATTATTTTAGTCAAGACAATTGTGACATCAATCAGCTGGTCTTCACAGGTGTGGCTGTATCACATCTCATCCCCAAAGTAGTACTAAAAATTTTACCTTTATAAGAGTTTATGGTTAATGTCTTAAAGCAGCATGGATTTAATCACAGAGCAGAGCACAGCATTACTGCCTAAACCAATTCTGTGTATTTTTTTTTTATCATGCTTCATTTTTTTTTAATGTATTTTTTTAAGGTTGTTTTTATTGTGCATTGCTAAATTAATTAATTTATTTTTCATTTTGGCTAAGCAGCTCCAGACTTGATGGGTATAAGACCAAAAATCTTCCATACAAGTGCAGATTTTGAACGATGGTTGATTTGTTGAGTTATAGTACAGTTGGTCCATAAAGCCATACAAAAACAGCCTGTAATAACATTTTTACTGAGGGCTGTTTATGATGCTCGTTTTACAGTAACACCATATTGCTACACATTCATGTACATGGAAATCGATCAACAAATTTGACATTTATTTTAATTTCTTAGTTTTATGAGGGCAAATACTATTGTTGCTGTAATGTATAATACTGTGTACTGTGTGGGAAAGAGAGTAAAGGGAATGTTCTCAAGGTCAATGTTGTGAACTCATAGTCGATGCTTTTATGCTTTCAGATAATGTTTTTTGAATAGTAACTGTTGCTTGTCCATGAAGAAAGTGAACTCACATGTCATCTCTTTTAATAACAGGTGTATAGAGATTAATGTCTACTTTTCCTGGTTTTACAATGTATAGATTCATAATGACAAAAAGGACAATGGCTGGGTTAATTATGACAATAGCACACTTATTTTTTGTTCTTTGTTTGGTTGGTTCTGATGTTTTTGGCCCCTGTTTTTTTATTATTTTTTTTCTTCAGTCAATAGACTTAACTAGTGCCCCAGAGTGTGTGGCTTGTAAATAAGGCAATAAGCTCTAAAAAAACAAACTCTTAGACCAAGATTAACTTTTGTTGTTTCACTGTGTTGCTTAATAGACAAATTGTTATGGTTAGAGAGAGTAAGAAACAAGGAACTCACTTTACCAGCAACTATATAGGCACAATACAACGGTTGAAGGACTGGCATGTGAGGACATAATGTACTTTTTACTGTACCTAGACAGACAACCATTCACCCTCACAGTCCCTCCCTGGGGCTGATTTGGGTTCTCCATTTCACCTGCATGTTTTTGGACAATGGGTAGAAGCCGCAGGGACCCCACAGTAACATTGAGAGGTCATACGGACTCCACACAGAGACTGTTGGAAGCCAGCCCAGGATCAACCAACCCCACTATTCAGCACACAGTGATTGAGGATACTCTAGAACAAGAAATGTCAAAAAATTGCTTTTAAATATTATAGCTGATGACAATTTGTACATTGTTAATAAAACACATGTTACTAGAACAACAGTAACAGTTGCATAAGATACCCCAAAAAAACTGAATGTATTATTTAAGAGAGTAAATATTTCCAAATTCTGATATTAAAAAAATAGACAGAAAAAAAAAATCATATCCAATGGTAGGTGGAAGCAGCGCAAATGTTTAAATCAGGTTTGGTCACTACCCGTGTTGGGTAGAGTAAACACAACTAAAGAAAGAGTAGGTCTATTGTTACTTCGAACTCAATATCACTAAAGTAGAAGTACAGAAAACTACTCTGAAAGGCACAATTACTTCAAAAGTTACTCAAATAAATGTAACTGAATGTATCTGAGTATAACCTACCTCTGGACTGAGGTGTATAAATCATCACTTCAGAACAGGGTTGAACCAATGTCTTTAAGTCAGTTAAAGGTGCATTATGTAACTTTGCTGGTGGAAGGTCTGCCACAGTTTCAAAGACTTTATTACGTTTCTGGGTTTCATTTGAGTCTTTGCAAACCCATCTACCTCATACACAGCTACGTTACGCACAAAAAAGGAAGCAGCAGTGGGAAAAGGCCACAGTGAATACAACCGCTGCATCTGTGACACCCACCCTACCCAGTGTCGGACGCCCATCTATATTCCCACCCATCAAAAGGTCACGGCGTTGTCCTGACATTCTCCACACCTCCGGAGCCTGTGTCCCCCGCCAGCTCGCTGCAAATGTTATTGTAACAAAGATGAGAGCTGGACGCGGCCGGTGCGCTCCTGTCTATCCCGTAGTTTCCATGGGACCCAAGCGCTTTGACCTTTTTAGTGATAGCCGCGGTGCGAGCGAGGTACTTTCCCCTCAGGGTAAAGCGAAAAGGCGTGGCGCTGCGTTGGCCTCCTCAATGGAAGCATTATTGAATGGATTCAGCAGAGAGAGGGGTGCTTGTTTTCCCCACCACTTTCCTTATCAAATGTCGGACCAAATTGCGATAAAACCCTCCGCCCCCCGCTCAACCTTGCAGCCAGAAATAGTTCTCAGCATGCATTAAGGGAAGGTGTGTAACAATTGAAACCACTATGGGACAATCTACACTGTAAAAGCTGCTGATATGAGCCTTTCCATATATATGCATTGGTTTGGTGATTTTATATGGCAGCTTACAGGATTTTACCGTAATATAAGCAGCACAGGATGCGATCAGGCGGTGCGAAAATACGACGCACCTTGAAGTATTATTGCCTCATAAAATATATATACCGGTTATACTGCTGCTAACACTGTCGGGCAGACGGCGACCTCTGCTATCTGTGTGTTTTTCACCATTCAAAGGACATATTGATTTAAGTTCACAGGATTCTTATTTCCCTGAAGACCACAGTCGCTAAATCCAGCCCTGGTTATGTTCTGAGCATTGACCTGTTCTCCTTAATAGATAACACACCTCTAGCCCGCTCCTCTTAACACTGCTGCCTAAAGGAAATGTCATCTGTCTGCAGCTAAAACCAGGGAGTGTAACATAGCACTAACCAACTGATGTACATTTTACTGACTGACTTTTGCTTTAAAAAAAAAAAAGTTTAACAAAGCATAAAGTGGAATAATGTTTTACTATAACTATTTTTGTATTGTACTTGTAGACACATTTTATAGCAAGCTTGAAAGAATATTGTAAATATTTTATATTTCTAGGTTTTTATTTCGATTTTACTCAGAGTGACAGTTTGAATTCATTAAAACCATAACCCTTTGCCCATTTGGTAGAACTTTTAAAGGTGCACTATGTTCTCAAGCCACGTGCTTGTTTCTATTGGAGATGTTACTGCTTTCCATAGTATGGCAATAAATTACAAGCTACAGGTCAGATCCGTGGAGAGGACACCCAGCTCACACAATGCATGTTTTTCAGGAGTAACTAAGTGTGAAATAAGTATGAGTAACTATATACAACACAGGCGAATTAATTGCTAATTAAGTGTTAATTAAAGTCGTAATTAAGTAGTTATTAAGCATGAATCATTATTAATTAAGTGTTTGTTCATTATTAATCAAGTCTTTGTTCATGCTTTATTGAGGGTAAATAGGCTATAGTTATTATAAAGTGTTACCCACTCCGGTAATGAATCCAGTGCTTAATTTAATGTAAACTACACAGTGCACCTTTATATAAATCATTGTCAGCTCACACAAATAGTGCATTATTAAGCAATACTGTCATAAGTATCGATTTTAGGTGAATTATGTAAATTTTCTGGGGAGGATACACCACGTGCTTGTTTCCACTGGAGATGTTACTGCATTCCTCAGTATGGCAATAAGGTGCAGGTTACAGGTCAGATCTGTAGAAAGGAAACTCCACTCATAGAAACAATGCATGTTTTTCAAGATTCCTTTTTAAAAATAAACCTGTGATCAATCCAGTGCTGGATACCTTTAATGCACGTGACACAGCACACCTATAAATAACTCACTGTCAACTCTACTCACAAAAATAGCGCAGTATTAAGGCTCATAAAAATGTTTGACTGTTTTATGCATACTATTTCTAACTATGGTAAGTCCAAGCTACAACATAGAATTAATTGTTTTACTTCTAATATCGCTAGCAGGACCAGGCTGTCAGTCTTAAACAGTAAAGCCCACAGTGCCCTGAATCTTGCTTCTTCATTCTTTCCATTCTGAATGCCGCCCTTTGAGTAAACAGACTTTCATCATTGTGCCAAAGACAAAAGCCATGTTGTAATAGACACTGTTTTGTCCTGACCGGGGCAGGTGTCCAGCTGTGATTGCATTAGACCTGATGACGCACCAAAACACCACAAGATCAGTTGTCAGGGGGCAAAAGGGACTGCTGTTTTCTGCTACTTGTTGGCTGTTTACCAAAAAAAGAAAATTGCAGCTGAAAAAAAAAATGCAATAGTGGCAGGGAGAGGATTATAGGTGAAGTCGGAGAATGGAAGCAGATTAGATAGACAAGGTGGCACAAACACAAAAATATAAACACAATATTAAATCTCCAACATGGGTGAGTGGGCCTGTTGTCCAAGCCCTCATCTGTCCTCCCCTGTACCCCCTGCTTGGGCTTTTAACCAGACGGCCCTAGGAGCAGTTTAATACCTGTGGACCGCCTTGGAGCAGTAAAAAGGCTTTCTCTCGGGCCGCCTGCCGGATCTCATTTCCTTTCACTGGAGGATGAGCTGATGTGGGATGGTGGGCCGCAGTGGGCTCTAGACTAGGGTAGAGATGGAGGAGGGAGGAGGGAGGATCACTCAGTGTAAGTGGCAGATTGGGACAGAGGTCCTTTATGTTAAATGCAATACAGAAAGATTGTATGATTTCACCGGGTCTGTGTATGACAACGTAAAAGGCATGCACACCATTGAGCTATTTTTAAAATGTGAATAAGAAAGATTACTTCTTAATTGCAGTGTTTAGTATGGGATAATGGATTTTGTCATAAAACTGTGATGATGATGATGATGATTCATGATTGTAAAAAAAAAATGTTAAAGGATTTGTTTGTTAGCTAAATTATTGCTGGTGAAGTGTATCTAGTGTTCACAGTTTAAAGGTCAATCAATTGTCCCTAATACACACTATTATTCATCCTCTGCAATGGAAATGACACACTATATCTATTTGACTTCCTTCAAGCCATCTGCGTAAAAGAGCTATACTTTCAGCTTTTAAACAGGAAATGGTACATTAAGCAACTGGTCATCTTTTAGACATCAATACATTTGCAGGTCCTTTGAAATTCAAATACTTTCCTGGAAGACTGAGTTTCAGTCTATATCGCACTAAATCATGCTAAAAGAGGCTACAAGTTTGCCATTAACATTCAAACAGTCCTGATTTCATTGAAGTTTCCTGGAGCATCAACAAGCATCAGATCTTGGGCCAGAGAGGATTCACTGGAAATCCGTCTTGATTTTTAACCCCCCTCTCCTAAATGGAAGACACGGGAAGCACCAAGCCTGAACTAAATGACAAATCCAACCCAAGCGAAGCTGCACTACACGGCCAGTGATCACAATCAGACTCACAAGCTAATGTCCTCTGGCGTTTAGTCAACTTTGAATGAAAGAAATCAAGGGGAAAGAATCCAGGGCCTCGGACCAAATGGAAAGAGGGGTCAATTAGATTAGTAGTCCTTAATCATTCAATCCCAATATTGATCCACACAGAGCCAGGAGGAATATGTGCAGGCAGGCTACAGTATCCACAGAGGGCTGGATTAGAAAATGGGACCAAAATGGATTAAGTTGATGATTCCAGTCTTTCAAAGTTTTTGCAAAAGACAGGCCATGCAACTTCAAGTGTTAAAGTTGCATTATGTAACTTTTCTGGCAGATGCTCCAAAGTATGGTATTAAAGTTATTGATCTTACATTTATCCATTCTCAGCTGTTATTTATGCTCACAAATACCTTGAAAAACATGAATTTGTATAGTGAGTGGGGTCTCCACATCTGATCTCACCTGTAACTTGGCTGCACCTGTTTATCTCCATGAAAATGGATAAGTTTAATGCCACAGTGTAGCATATTCAAGGTGTGGGAAAATGGGGGGTTTAAGGTCCCGGGCTCACAATCAGATAACAAATAACAAATTAAAGACACAGGTAAGGTTCTGAATAAAAAAGATGACAGTCATGAAAAACATCTGAAATGATTTTATTTTAAAAGTTCTAAAGCCAAAATGAAGGTCCTTGGATGTAGCTGAATAGGCTGAAGAAAATGAAGTTAGACAAAACCAAATTTAGAAAAGTATATTATAATTTAAAAGTTTTTTAAAAAGGCAGAAAATTAGAAATTTTTTACAAAAAGTTAAGTGGAATTACTAGCTAAAATAGGCCTAAGAATAAAAAATTAGCACAGTTTAAAATGACCAAAAAACAAAATAAGCTGGCGGGGGACACCTTTAGTGAGCAGACTACTGAGGGTGTGCTCAGGGGTGCTACCACATACTCACCTCGGTGGACACAGCAGACGGCCCAGCAAATGAAAAGTGCAAAAACTAAACTTGTGATCTCGGTGCACTAAAATCACATGCAAAAACCTCACCAACGTGCCTAGCCCAACCGCCAGAAGGCACCCAGCGTCGCGGAAACAAAAAGACAAAAAGGTTAATTGTATGACCCAGTTTGGTTAAAACCTGCTTACAAATAAACAAAAACAGCAAAACAAAAACAGAACAAAACAAAAAGGCAAAACAACACAGCAGCAGGTTTAGCCTGCAAGAACAGAATCAATATATTAAAAAGGATTGACTTTATTTGTTACATTTTTGAGGGGCAACCAAACTTACCACCCTTTAATGACAACCAGGAACTAAACCAACCCAGTTCAAAGAAATTAAATTTACTTTGCATTTTCATCAAATATTTTATTATAATTTTGACCTGTGTCTACCTCTGTAGCAGATCTACCCGGGGGTTTGACTCCCACAACCAATAGCAACACAGAACGGGACCACTAATGGAAATATGCCTTTTAAATTAACTGTTACAATTTTACCATTTTTAAAGAACCTTCTTCCTACCTTGCAATTAACCCCCAAAAAAGTTAAGGCACAGCAGCAGACGATGCAGCAGCAGCAGCAAAAAGGTTGCTGTTTTTTATTCTGCACTTTTCTCCTTTAATGTTAATTTAATGTTGATTATTTATGTTTTGATTTGTTGTATTGTGATTTTAATGTCTTTCTTATTCTGTAAAGCACTATGAATTACCTTGTGTACAAATTGTGCTATATAAATAAACTTGTCTTGCCTTACAAGTTTATTGGGAGCAGGTGGCTTAAATAGGCCGTGTCCCAATTCCCAAATGCACCATTCGAAGTACCCTTCAAATGGTGCATTTAAGGGCTTACGTAACTTCCAGTTGTGACAAGTGCTTTCCCATTTCATGCACCCTACGAAAGCCCTGCATTTCCATGGAGATCTACCGCCACCTACGCAAAAAAGAGACAAAAATAAAATACTCTACGCAATAGACGTTTAAATATATTATAATATATATTAAGTACTGGTTTATGTCACATACAACAGTGCTACATGAAACTGTTGAAATTTCAGTAAAGATTTGTATGAGGCGACTCAACCTTAGTGAAATCCTGTTAATTTGGGTTTACAATAATTGCTGCGTAATTGACCAAACTGTGAGCTGAATTATCCCTTACACTTACAAATTAGTGTAGCTATCGTAATGTTTAAAATTCCTATTTAAGAATATTCTTTTGTCTTTAGGGAGTTTATCCGCCTAAGGGGGGAGAATGGGCACTTATTCACTGGTGCCAAATTCTCCGCACGCGCACAAACAGCGGTTGAAGTATGCTCCATGTCCCATTTCGGTACAAAGGTGGCTACAGGGAGGAGTACCCCTAGTTGGCCGGGTACTTTGAACGACACTTCAAACGGCACTTTGAACGGTACATTGAAGGGTATTTCAAAGAGTACTTCGAAGGGTACTTTGAATGGTGCATTTGGCGAATTGGGACATAATCTCTTACTAGGAGGGCGGAATCAAGGATGGAGCCCACTGGCGTGTTTTTAAGGGCAGCAGGGGGAAACAGACAACCTCACTACACAGGCAAAGTAGTAACATCTCCATGGAGACAAACAGGTGGCCAACCCTTCACCAGAAAAGTGCACCTTTCAGTGGTGGTAATAGCTGTTTTTTTGATTGAAAAAAATGTGCATTTGAACTATGTACATTTTTACTTTTACATCATAGGCTACAGTTAATTGTAAAACTAGCTGACAGATATCGACTATAAACTGTATAATAGAAGTGGACTAAGGGAGTGTGACATCACCCATAGTGTTTGGTTACAACCAAATGAAGCTCATTGAGGCTAGTGGTTATAGCGGCTAATCTGCAACCAGGAAGCGTATTTGAAAATCAGTGCGAAACCAAAAAGCCAATCAGGAGCGAGGATGTTGAAGGTACATGCCCCCTTCCGCATGGTTTAAATGGGGGCGAGCGCTTAGCAGTCAATTGACCTGTTGCTAACGCTAGCGAGAGCGACCTCAGGGAAAATAGGCACCATACTGATCTGTTATTAATGTTCATATCTAAATTTAGAGACAAAACAGCAAAAAAAGGTTCATGTAGAGCTGGTTAATACATTTTCAGATCAAAATGATGAGGCTCACAGCAGTCATCATGGACGTACTGCAACCAGAGCTCGAAGTAACCATTTTGTACCCATGCTGACTTCCTATGTGGAATGCGGCGGGTAGCACGTTAGCTATGTCCATTTATATATACAGCCCATGATATCGCCTATGGGGACATTTTGTTGGATGAGAGCCCTACAGAAACAACTGCCAGAAACAAACAATTTGATCTAATCAGAGAGGTTGATGGACGTGAATCATGAGGAAACAACTTCCCCAGATTGAGTCTCCCAGACAGTTGCTTCTCTGCCATGGTTCAGTTCAACATCAGAGTAAGATAAGGGACTAAGTGGTGGTTAGTTATGTTAATTCTGAAGCATTTGGTTGGGTAAGCTTGCTAGCACAGCTTTAAATCTGAAGTTGCCCATCTCTTGTCATTTGCAAAGCAATGCTTACTCAACCCTTTGCATACCATTAAGGTTGCAGATTTGTTTTTTCAATAAAATTTCATTTATTGAAAAAAAATCTTTCCATCATTTGGTTATACATCAGGAAATATTGTAAAATATGAAAGCTTTCTGAGATACACATTTCTATTACAATAAAAAGCTGACAGTTTTCTGCCCTCACCATCACCCACACATCCTCTGAGACAGCAAACTGAATCACTGCCTTTAGCTCGCATCGCAACAGAGCAGAGATCAATACAAGACAGCACGGAGAGAGAGAATATCTGCTGAATATGGTGCTATGATACATAAATGCATGTTTGAAAGATAAGTGCAGGGAGCGTGCATGCACAAAGTGAGATTTACAAGAGGAGGAGGTGAACACAGGGCTAAAGTACCAGAGTCAGCAGCAAAAGCGCCTGTGAAATTCATGAGAAAACCCACAGTATGTCAGCTTTCAGGCTTGTGCGGATTTAGAAAGACTCGCCTGTGCCAGAAGAATTCGACCAATCACATGTCAGATGAAATGGATTATTGACCTATCACTGGCAAGAATCCAACCAACAGTTTATCTCCCAATGGAAACACTACAACTCACCTTTATTTTAGAATCAATTTTAACACCACCACTAGAACAATGCACTTTTCTGGATTAAAATAAAAAGATAACATTTCTATGACTATATCTTCTAGAATGTCTGAAATAGAATACAGTTTATGCATCACACAATTTAGCATATATTAAAGAGGCAACATGTAACTTTTCTGGTGGTGGGTCTGCCATCTGCTTGTCTTCATGAAGATGTTATGTCCTTTGTCTGCCCTGGAATGTTCCACGGTATGGCATTAAACTTCATGCAAGCAGTTACGCTCCAAACAGGTGACACTTCCAGGCCAAGTTATGGGGCTGATCTGTGGAGGGGGGACCTTACTCACTGTAATACATTTTTTTCAATGTATTTCGGAGAAATAAAAAAAAAAAAAAAATGAATACATGCAAGATAAATGTTTTATGCTATACTGTGGGCAAAGCAAAAATAAACCCATGCAACAAGCAGGTGGCGGACCCTCCACCAGAAAAGTTATACTGTGCACATTTCATATCAAAATAATAGAAACCTATGTATACCATAGTTCATTACCTTCAGATTACACTTCAAGTTAGATGAAACTGCTGGCAGGGTTGTTTTCTTAGTTGACGCCCATCGGGTCATCCGATAGAAAGATATAATAATAATAGAGCTGATCAGCGACTAAAACATTTAATTGCGATGCTTAAATTGCAATTAATATAATAAGGATTTTTTGGTTCCTAAGTAGCTCTTTATTTTACTATTTAGGCCTAAATATACTGTGGTATTTACCCAGTGCTTTGCTGTTTTCACATACACATGTTTTTCAGTTTATCTGGGACCAAGTTATTTAAAAATGAAATCCAAATAAAGGCTCAGTATTAGAGTATTTTATTATTTTTGTAATGTCTACACTCAAATATAAGATTGGAATGTTATTTAACCTTTTCAAGCAGCTGAAACCTTTTTTTTTTTTTTAAATAAATAAAAATCCTCTATTCCTTTGGCTGTTCTGTGTAGTTGGCTGCTCCTCTCTTCTCACTCTGAGTCTAATAGAAGGCTGCCAAAGCCTTGATTTAATCTTGCTTTAGCCCTGATTCAGACCTGATAGTCAGTCTTCCTATTTAGTCCTTGTCTAGTCCTAGTTCAGTTCCGTTGCATTCCTAGTTCAAACCAGCTCACTGGGAGGAAGGGAATATCTCTGTAGTGTTCAAAATAAACATGATAGACATGAGCAATAAACTCTGTACATTTCCGCTGATCGTTTGCTAATTTTCCGTGCGCATATTTAATGATGTATTTAGCGTCAGTCCCAGTTTGAAGACTTAAGCGGGCTATTTCTCAGTACTCACCAAGGGCAGCATTTTTACTTAGAGGAGCTAAGGAGGTGCTAAGGTCTTTGTGAGTGGGTGCTCACTTAATAAGTTAATTTAGAGCCTTTTAACAATGGAAGCCCCACCCCTTCCATGTGTGCTTCAATATTTTAAATGAGTTTAAATGTAGTTAGGCCCTGTAGTGATTTATAAAACCTAATATGGAATTCTTTTTTATTATAGTCTCATTTTGAACACTCTGTGGTCGCCCTTTGAACATTTTGAGAGATGAGTTGAGATTAAAAGTGCAATGAAAGTGGGGCAAAAATCTTTGTTGGAGCTATGGGGGAGTGTTGGCCATTCTAGGGGAAGCTAGTGCCTCGTCAAGCCTCCACAGACTGGAGCAGGGCTCTTTGATCCAGGTTTTTGACTGATACATGTGACCTGCATTAGTGTTCGTCAAAATAATTGATCACCGTTAATGATTAATCATCAAATGTGTTAATGTGTCCAGCCCTAATAATAATGGTAAGATTTTTATGTAGCCACAAGAAGTCAGTAAAAAAAACAAACAGTGTGGATTCCTTACTATAGTGAAAACATATGGGCTTTGTGATCTAACTATCCATTGGCTTTTACTCTTTACATAAAGCAGAGAATGCCTCTTAAAAAGTCCAGCTCTGGGTAGGTCATTTTTTACATTGCGAGATAGTGCCAAGTAGCCTATATGAAATTTGTTGACTTATTTTCAGTCTGAACTAGCTACAAACTATGAAGGTAAAAAGGCTTGTGAATTTTGTTTTTGTCAATTCAGATATCTAGAAGCACTACCGATTTCTAGTAAAGCTGAATTTCTTTTGACGCCAGCTAGCACAACAACCCGCGTGGCCTTCAAGTAACCATGAATCACATTTTTGACATATTACATGCAATCATTTCTACATTACTTACAGCCACGGCAACAAAATATGGCGAGAACATTCATATTTTTCATACACCTCTGTGCATCTCTCATCTCCTCTTTCTCTCTCCCTCCGCCCCTGCCCTCTCCACCACGCTGTGTTTATGGCAGGCCTTGTCTTCATGGCTGCAATTACAAGGGCGTGATCTGGCGTTTAACGGAGAGAAGACTCAATAACTCAGGCCACCCCACTGTCAACACGTTCCCAAAGCCTCAGTGGGCAGCAGCATGAATGACATTTATAGGAGAGTGGAAGCAATGCTTGTTTAAATAACCAGTTGAAGATTTTATAAGATGCGTTACAAGACCAAAACTGAGTCAATGTTTATATCACACATATATGCCGAAGCTAAGGCCAGTATTAATTTTTAAAGACGAAAAATTTAAATCTGAGCCAACAGGTACATGTGTATTATGTAAGCTAGTGTTCAAATCGCCAAATAACGTTTTTACATTTTGTCCAGCTGTTAAATGTTCATCCTCATTTAATTCTAGTCTTGATCATGTGATGGAATAGTATTATAATAGTAGGGGTGGTCGATATACCAAAATGTTTAAATATCATGATTTCCTCAGACAGGGGTAGTTGGGGGAGAAGAAAGTTTGAGCTTAAAGCTGCACTAAACAGAATCACAATATGACACTATATGCTTCTAATGTAGGAGTATTATACCTCTGAAGACGTAGGCCAAGATAACAAGGATTGAGCTGTCGATGCAAATGTAAACATATTATAAGAATCATAGGCCCAAATAAAACATTTTATCAAAGCCATCAGTTAAAGTCATCTATAAAAAAAAAAAGCTATACTACAGCTCTATTTAGTGATTCAACAGGATTCAACAGATTCATTATAACAAAAAGCTGATCAATGTAAGGTCCACTCCAATTGTCCAAAAAAATCTACTCACCATAGCTACACTTCTTCTCGACTGGACTTATTGTCGCAAACTGACCTTAAAGCCCTGTGGAAACATCATCCATTTCCACTACATCTGACCAGCGGGGACAACTTTCATTCAACGCTGATGCATTATGGGCCGCGGCATGTTCTTTCAAAGATAGACGGGCAGATCCAGATAGCATACATGAAATATCGGCATCATTACTGACCACCCACACATCTGACAGACGGGCAGGCAGGCCCATCTCCAAATGACCGCTGTTGTCTTATCTCTTCGCTGGCAGATTGAAATGTTAATGAGCCCTTTGATCAACGGGCCGCCATGTCTGTCAAGCTAGCATTTAAAACGAATCGGTTTGTTTGTCTGCGAGATGAAAAATAAGGCCATCGCTGACCTTATGGTTTTTTGAATTAAGAGATACTAATAGTCGGCTAGCGCTGGGTTTCCTCACTTCCCGCTGCGAATGGTATTGATTGGGACTCAGGAAGCAAGACATAAGGAGGAGGAGAGAATTTGCTCAAGAAATCCCAAGTGGAGATAAGTTTCAAAGCATAGAGAAATGGCAACATCAGCAGGCAAAGAGTAATGAGAACATTTGAAAATGGTGAAGGAAGAAAAAAAGATGGAATGGAAGTATTCAACAGGAAAAAATATATTTGGGGCGGCTGAATCTGCGCGTGACAATGACAAGTGTAACTTCATTATGAGTGACAATAGGGACAGAGACGAATGGCCCGAGCTAGCATCATCACTGGAGCCGCGCTGAAAGTGTCGTGCTGCTAACTCTGGCACTAACGGCAAATTGGTCTCCGGAGAGTCATTTGACACGCAGTTCTATCACAAAGCCTCTTGTAAGTGTATGCTTTCTTGTATGTGATAATTTGTCATAATTTGGACATGAAGTAGGAATTGTTGTTCATTTGATTTCGACAGTTTCAGACATAATAGTGGTGGATAGTTTGGTGAGGGAAAGCAATATTGCAAAGTGGCTCAGTGGCAGAGTTGTAGTGCATATGCATGGTGTCTTAAAGGTGCTGTACCTTCACTGTCTTTAAAACATGAAAAATAGAACAAATTCTTTTTCAGCGATTTGCAGTGCTCCAAAGTTATTCCTTGCTTTATAAATGCATTCCTAACATTCAAATTATATAAGTTGTGAAAAGTCTATAAGCGCTTTGACAACTTTCAGAGGCCAGAGCGGAGTTTTGCTGTCATGGTAATGCTAAAAACAACTAGCATGCTAACAGGGCACTTATTGGTTCTTGGACAGTAAAATGCTTTATGATTAGATGCAGACAGCACACAGAAGTATCATTTCTACAGTACTTATACAACATTTCTGCACTAGGGCAAACATTTTTTACTTAACTACATGGACTACATCGTGGTCATGCAACAAGTATACTGTTTAATTACATCATCCAGAAACTGAATACCCATGTGGGGGAATTAATATTACAAAAATTTACCTTTCCTAGTTAGCAATGTTGACAAAAATGAATTCGTCCATATTTTTTTTGAATCAGTCTCTGCTAAAATATCATAATTGTGGTGTAAGTATTGCAAAAAAACAAGAATAAGCTGTAAAAGTAAATTTATAAAAAAAAAACAAACAAAAAAAACCCTCTGCACAACTTCAAAGATACAATATTTATACTGCCCTAACCCCTAACCTCTGATTACAATGTTGCATATATTTTCTTTTACAATACAGATGCGTTAAAACAATGAATGCTATTTCCTTACAAGGCAATACAAATACATTCTGCAGTACACACCATATTCCACATTACAAAGCATGGCTAGGTTTTCATTATGTACACCAAAAGGTCAACTATTTATTAATGATAGCAGTCTGTGTGTCTTACAGTAATCTAGAGAGAGGATACTGTAGTTGTACTTGTTTGTATTGCTGCAGAAGTAGTTTATACACAGCGAAGCTCTCCAGTTAATAATGATCAGAATGAAGAGCGTATGTTGTGCTACTGCTCAAACTCCAGAACAGGCTATGGGCTTATCTCAGCACAGCGGGAAGTAGTGTGCTCTGTGTGGCTAATTATTTGCTCATTGCTTGCTTTTCTCTAAAGCTTCAAGAGAGTGCAGAATGGTTTAATTAAACATGCACTGTGGAGAATATTGACTCAGATATACATTAGTAATTGGCTTTTTATTACAGCTTATTAAAACTATAAAATTAAGTTAATGTGCAATTTTGTGTTTTAGTTATCCTAAAATATTAAGTACAATTTTTACACATGAAACTATGGGTGGAGCAATGTGTAATTCATAAAAAAATCTATTAATACTTTATACAGTGGGCTCTTTAAGAGGTAACCAAAGCTTCTTCTGAGAGGTTACACTTCACTGTGATTGGTCAAATCCTCCTGTCACTCACTCTATGCCTGATGCGGGCTGGCCAATAGGAGTAGTGGGAGGGCAAACAATTCAATTTTGACCACTATTGCCCACTATCAAGTGTGGATTTGGGCTGTAAAAGCTGGTTTTGTGCATGTTTGCAGTAGATGAAGGAGTTCTTTTGTTTTGTTGATTTTAAGTTAAGATGAAGATAAAAAAAAAAAAAGAAAGGACTCCAAAAAGTGAGTCACCTGCCAAACCTAAAAAAAAAAAAAACTCTTGCCATTGCATTTTCAGTCATTATTAGTCAACAGCTCAGATATGATACTTCTACAAAATTGAAAGCAGACACAAAACAAATCCCTACAAGGCCGCTATACTACTCAAAATCCAACAATCTCTGAAGTTCTCAAGTTCTGTTACTACAAACTCCTGTAGAGGTTTTAGAATATCAAAAAAATCATGATTAAGTTAGAGTAATGTTACTTCAAAATAATATTACTCATGTAGAAGTACAAAGTAGTGGTCCAAGAAATTACTCAAGTAAGAGTAAAAAAGTGTTTGAGAAAAGTGCTACTGAAGTAAGAGTAACTTGTAACTGTTGGGACATAATATCTGATTCATAATTTAAAGTTAATAACATTTGAAGGTAAAAACATTAAATAATGCCCCAAATCTGGTGAGAATAAGTAAATCATAACTGTAAGCGCGATGCAAGTAACACAAATGTTCCAGTCGTTTCATATTGTCAACATAAAGCTTTTATCATTTGTAGACTAACTTTTACTCGAGTAAGATAATAAATACATTTTAAAAAAATATAATAATCAATGAAAAATAAATCAAGTAGAAGTAAAAGTACACTGATAGAAAAGTACAAATTCTTTTGTTATTCAAGTATGTAGTACTACTCACCTCTAGAACCTGAAATATCCCATAGACACCAATAAAATTTAGTTTACTGGATGTCCATTAGTACTGAAATTATTAGTAAAGTTCTCAGAGAAACTTCAAAAGAACATATAATGATGATATATTCACACAGCAGAGGACTCTGAAAAGAAGAAGACGACGCCTTGTCTCAAAGTATAGCCTGTGAGCTGTGGGACAATCATGCCTAATCAGCTCTATAAAATGGACTAATAACACAATTACTGTCATTGAGGAACACATCTCTACAGAGGACCTCCAGTACGCGATTACATTAAGGGTTACGGTAAAACTGGCTGCTCTGGAGTGGCCCTCAATGGTACATCTAATATCACTCTGTCATTGTCCCTACAGGCAGTATACAATGTCTCATTTATCTCACTGGAGCCCTAATAGCTGCAATTAGCCTAGTCCTGGACCCACCTCCTGATGCACAATGCTAGAAAAAAAGCACTTTCAACGGATGGATTCAAAAGCTGTAGGTTGTCTCAATACTAATTAGACACAGACATTCTATACATTGTAATAGTACTGACCTTTCAAGTATTTTCAAGAGGTGCATGCCTACTGAAGTATTTTCAGTGTAGGATAGTATAGATGTCACAATGTAAAAACAAAAAATACTGCATTTAGTACAGAGAGTTCCAGTTGAATTGACAAGGAACTGAAAATATATACAGTATATCTTATGTTGTAACAAAGAGAACTAACGTTGTTCATCTCTAGCTACAGTGTTATAATAACTAGCTGGGTGTTCAAAATTAGTGCAAAATGTTATTTAGATTTAGTTCTACTATTAATACAAGTCTTGTACTTACTAACTACTTAATAAAAAAAAAAATCAAAGGAATCTGAGCGACAGAAAAATCAAGTTGATTAAAAAAAATGAACTACTCACCTTTATACCTCTTTATTTGTTTAAAATAATACATAATCTACTGCAAAGATAGTATAATATAACACTTGATTATAGCAATGGCAATAATTCACATTTCTCCACTAATATCAAAAAGTACCAAGTGTAACTGAACAGAAGGAGCACACACTCTAACTTCACGTTTTTATTTTTACTTGTCACTAAATGCCCCTCACTAGCCTTATTCGAGCTACTTCATCCCGTTAAATGTAATCTCCGCCTCCCATGGATAAACAATTGACTTAGCATTAGCCGCTAGCGAGCTTCTTCTACTAATCCTCATTTGACTAAGAGAGGCTAATAAATGAGGAGGGAGAGTGACAGGTCAGAGTGGATTGATGGTGCTAATGTAATCGGATTACACAAGCCAGGGCCCAGACTTTCAGCCAGTTCATTTTAACTTTCGCCTTATTGATTTGTTGATCTCTCCTTTTAGTTACAAATTTGTCCTCGTGTTGAACCTTTTTTATTTTAGTAACTATAACACTTGCTTTTTTACTCATCGATTGGATCACAACTCACCCACACTCTACTCTCTAAGCTCGTTACAGATCATAGCGCGACTTCCTCAACTCTGAATGGATAAATGGATAAGCTAAAAGAAAGTAACTGTTTTTTATCTAGTACATTTCCTGGTACATTTCCTGGTATCTAGTAGCATTTGTACCCTTTAATTTCATGCAAATCAGCAGTGCCTTTAGCAGGTAAGATTTGGAGGTGAATAACACTACAGTGAACTGACAGTTTTTTGGTGTTAGGGCGATTTGACCTGTGTGACTGACAGCACAATCACATGTCTCTGTGTGATGAGAACATGCACTCGAGAGGCTCTTTTCAGCCTGATTATAAAGATAGACTTATCCACTGGGTCTGGTTAGAGTCAGAGTTAACATGATTTTCAGTGAAATCATTAACCACAGTCATGATGAACAATATGAAGTAATCAGTGTTGATTTATGGATGTAAAAGTCTTGTTTTTAATAAAAATCAAATATTTTGTCAGCCATAAATCTTGTGTAGTGTGCTGAAAATACTCTGCATATCTTATCCTATTTTGTTTTGTTTTTTTGTTTTTTTTGTAAGTATTGTTTAAATTCCTATGTGAAAGGTTTTAAGAAGACTCCCTGGTCAGGTGTGCGTGAGTCTACACAGAAACAAGTATAATCCTATGTGTAAAAACAACTAAAAAACTAAAAAGCAGTTGCTTTATGCTTACTTATAAAGTGATTTTTTGGTACTATTCTTGTAATCCTCACAACTTTACAACATGAGCACCAATACCATTATAGGTATTGATAAAAACAAAATGTTAAGCCACCATTTCCAGCTACTGTATTTGAACAGCTCTCAAGGTCTGACTTAAGCACGAGGCACAGTGGTTGTGTTAGGAGAGAGGATGTATGATTAGGAATGGATAGAGTGTGAGCAGAGAAAAGATGGAGGGGTGAAGTGAGGAAGGTGCCAAGGACAGAGGGAGTAGGGTTCATTTGTGTCCACACCTTTTACATGTGCCGGTGCATTATGGGTAGTGAGGAGCACAACCTTGAGATAGTCCAGTGTGTAACTTCCATTATCTGCCGCCCTGCCTCGCTGAAGAAAAGCCTCTCAGCTCCCGTACAGAGGAAACACAATCAACATTTAAAAAGAGCTTGTGTGGGAAAGCATAGCTGTGTGCTGTTAAAAAATGACAAATATTTTAATGGATTAAAAGGTATAAAAGTACACAGAAAGGTTGAACTTGCATTTGAAGTGAAGGACGGGTAGCTGAATCTTTGTCCAAGTGACTCTCTGGGGTCATAATGGACATTTTCATCCCATTTTTAAAATTCACGTCAAAAATCTCAAATAGTGAGTTTTTCTTCTTCCTTCTTTTTTAGATAAGTGTAAGTGTTGTGTTTATGGATATGGATATTAAATGACAATTAAACTAAACTATATACATGGCATGTAATGTATTGTGTGTTTTTGAGTCATCTATTTGCATTTAACCTTCTTTATACGCCACACCTCGCAATGTTAGCACTTTCATAAGGCAACATTTGCTTTAATGCTGTGTAATATGCACAATACAACATATGGCTTGAAGAAAAACAACTTTTAAAAGGGTCAGAAGAGTTTGCTTGGCAACAAAATACACACTTGTGGGCTGGTCCGTGATTGACAGGTGTATTAGCCAATCAGGAAAATGCATGGTCTGTCCGTATCAAAACGAACATGGCTGCTTACGACTAAAAAAGTGGGAAAAAAAATCACAGGGGACTGAGAATCATTTCTACATAAACAGTGAGCGAGGCACTAAACTCTCTTAATCTGAGGCGAGAGAAATGTAATTTTGTTTGTAAATGATAGATGACCAATGAGCACCTTAGTTTCACATGTGTCGCTGAAAAAAACACAACATAAATAAACAATAAACAATTTGGTTGCACAATTATGTTTGGTTGGACTCGAGACACAATGACACACAAGGGAGTGGTGACAAGACTGATATCACTCTGGATTAAAAATACAGAGCGATATCATTCTGCATTTGCAACAGTAGAGTATCAATTCATTGGTAATTGTGTAATGCAGTTTTATGTTATGCTTTTGTATTGAAGTGATGAAACATATAAAGACCAATTCCCTTCTCTGCAAGCAACTTTGCAAACATATGAAACGACTGATGCCAACAGTACAGTGGGGTATTATATTTGCCGACTATTAGATGCACAGAGGCAGACAGGTAGGCAGCCAGGTAGACAGGCGGAGGGAGGAGGAGGAAGGAGGAAGAGGGGGGGGGGGGGGGGGGGGGGGGGGGGGGGGGGGGTACAGGTCTGCTCCGGTGAGGCCCCCAATGTCCCCGAGCAGCTCCAGATATTGCTGCTCCACTGAACAGCATAATGACAGTCTCTTCGCCTTCATGCGGGCCAGGCTGACGGAGAAAATCTACTCACGCTCCTTCT
Organism: Periophthalmus modestus; assembly: GCA_019594935.1. Lineage (NCBI taxonomy): Eukaryota > Metazoa > Chordata > Actinopteri > Gobiiformes > Gobiidae > Periophthalmus > Periophthalmus modestus. The sequence goes on along the minus strand of JAIEZT010000304.1, from coordinate 13,723,828 downwards.
AAATAGCTGCAGGGACGGTTTTTTTTTTCCACTAAGTAAACTGATGCGAGGCCAGGCTTGAAATCTTTATGGAGCTAAATGAGCAGGAGTTTGCAGTTCTGTCTGAGCTACGTGTGATATGAGAGCCCACACAGGAGACCACAGGGAGCAGGGAAAGAAGAAGAGGAGTCTATACTGTGAGGTCTACTGTAACACACACCTAACACACACACTGGCCCTGATTAAGACAGATGAACACCCAGAGCTGGTTCCCATGGTTACTTTGTTGAAATGGCTTAAAGGTTATGTCATTTTATCACTACTGTAGATATCCACTGATGTTGTAGTACAAGATGGTTGCCACCTTACCACAAATTGCTGGTTGAAGCTAGGTAATGTTTGATAAAATATCCTTGGTTTTGACAGCATAACAGTCTTGTAAGAGAGTCTGCATGTCCATTTTCTGATGTTTCTGATGTCTTGTTGTTTGTTAATAGAGATTGGATAGATATTTGACCAAAAATATACAACTATTCCCAAAAACTGGTACACAGCAATCCTGATAAAGTGAACAATGGTACTGATTAAGGATCTGATTTACTATTTTATAGATTTTTGTACCACACATGTTACAGAATGTTACAAAACTGTCACAAAAATGCTAAATAAATAAATAAATGTTATTCTAATATGTTTAAAAATCACTGAAACACATTTTGTCTTTTAAATCATCAGAAGTTTACAGCTGACTTGAATGACTGTGCAAGAAAAGGTGAGTTCACAGTTGGTCTTGGGTTTTATTTAGTTGTTATACCTGATTTGGTTCTAATGTAGTCGTGGTTTAGCCCTGGTCTAGTCTAGGTTTAGTTGTCCCAGGTTACCTAGTTTAGTTCATTAGCAAATACGCTAACTCCTAGCCCTAACCCTTTATGTAAGTAGTTATTAAGCCTGAATCATTCTTAATAAACCATTACGGTTCTAAACTTGTATGACCTAAATTAATCAAATACAACAATATGTGATACCTTGAATTTGTGTTCATGTTTGCAGACTGCACTTTGTAGTCCCTTTATGTAGCAGAATATCAATCTTCACACAGTCTCAGCCCCACACCTGAGTCCACTGAGATCTGAAAGGGAAAGATGAGAAGTCTGGTGTCAGTTCCTCCAAAGCACACCCTCTATTAAGACAGATGAACACGGCCTCGTTTCTATGGTTACTTTGTCAAACCATCTATGAGATTTTTGAATTATAGCTCTGGTACTCAAAATGACTAAAATCGACCGCTTTCGTCATTCGGGAGGAAATTATATCATCTGAAGCAATGATGCAGATATAGCATGTTTGATTTGGCCTGATAGGACAGCAATTAGCCACGTACTGGATGGGCAGCCTATCATACAAGGCTAATTAAACAAGCATTCATGCAACAGTAGTTGGGATTTTAGCAGAGTGCCACCCTAAGCGAGAGTTAGCACGGGTTAGCACGTTACCTGCAGAATATTAGTCTAGAATATTAATTGTAGTTATAATGAAAATGCAATTTGAATGGCTGCAATCAAGTTGCTAAGTCAGGAGTTTTTAAGATTATTACTCGCCATGGGGTCTTATTATGAGGGAGCAAGTTTGTCTGTTCACCTGTATTTTTTGTCAGGTAAACTTTTGTAGTTTTGCATTCTGTCTGTGTATTCTGTATGATATTAAGTTTTGGACTTAATTCAACTTCTTTATTATGTATAAAACCATAGGTTTCTACAAACATGTTTTGAAATACATATTATTCTTGTTATTTTAACAATTCATATTTTGGTGTTCTCTCATCTTTTAACTAAAACTGCAATTAATCATAATCAAATCAAAATCACAATTTGAGTAGGCGCAATTTTTTTTGCCAAAGGCTGCAATCTAAGAGATCGTGCAAAGAACTAAATATCCTATGGTTAAAAAACCTGCTGCTGAGTTTAAACATGTTGTTGAAAGTATGCACTGTGGAATCTCTATTTGAAAAAAAGAAATATTCCAAATTGCAAACCACTCGGCACCCCTTGCATATGTTACACAAGTATACAGCAGAAATTTAAGTGCTGTTGGAAATACATTTTAACAACAAATGAGAAAAATACATTACTGGCAATATTCATCTGTCTGGGAGGCAGGAGCAACTCAATGCCAGAGATAGAAAATGCTTTTAAACTCAAAGGACATAAGACTGTGATCCACATCTGCTTTTGACCAAAGATCCACAGATGAAAGCATCTGTGGGCATATCCTGTTTACCAAAAACTAAAATACATGTTTTTCCAAGTAAAGTGGCTACTTCAGAACTTGTTTTGATGGTGAAATGCTCAAAGACTTATTGAAAAGTTCTGTATATAAGAGATTTCACCTCACATAATCTTTCGATGAACACTAAATATTGTTAAGTGTTTCTTGTTTGAAAAGAATAACAAAATGAATTGAATTTAGTTATAATTACAATGTAAAAGGTTCACCAACCAAGGACGCTGTATTTTTGCAGATAATGGTGTGGTTTGTTTTGTTTCTCAAAATATTAAAAAGTAAAAAGTTATAACCAGTGAAATTTGTATTCAAATTTAGAAAAGTGCAATACTGGAAGAAAATGGTTTTAAGCACTCAATCTCCGTTTATCACCTCCTCCTCACCTTCTGGGTAATGATGTCTCTTTTTAGTGAAGTTCTCGAAACAGAATTGTAAAATGTAAAAATAAATTGTGTAAAAACTAAGACGGAATACAAAAAGAAAGCTGATATCATGAAATCCTTTCAATGTATTGGTAGTTCATAGTAATTTACGCACAGCCAAACTAGCTCTGTTACCTCGAATGCACTGTCTTGTGTCTTGTTTAGTTTATATTGCTTTCTCAAGTCGCTTTGTGTTTACCTGAATGCATATTGTCTCGTATAGATTGCCCCAGGAAGGAAAAACCTATGTACTTGTAAAATGACTGAGGAAGTGTGAAATGAATCAATTAGGCTATAACCACAGATAGGCAAATTTTACTGTTTTCCCTTTGTTCAAATAAAAGAATTTCAGAGCACATTGCCCCAAAGGCCTTTATTTTCGCATATTGTACAAAGGCTATTGTGGCTTTTTAAATTATAGTATTCTGTGTGTATTTTTCTCTTGCACAGCCCGGGCTCAAACTTTTAATGCACTATTCATTAACGTGCCTCTTCAGCAGATAGTGCCGTAGAGATAACCCCAGTCACTCACAGTGCGCTTCCACCTTTTGGGAGGAGAACGGGGAAAAAAGACAAGAAAGCAATTATATCTCTGCCGCCATACTCATTTTCAGGCTCTCTCACTCCTCTCAGCCTCTCTTGATCGTCCCGTCTCTCACCCAATGATGAATAGAGAGAGTGTTTGTGAAGGTTGGTGGATGGTGGGTGGGGAGTAGATTATGGTTGAGTTCAGGTGGGGTTATGGAGGTGGGGCTGGGTGAGCAGCACTGACCACAAGAACTAGTGAGTTTTTCAAATGATTTTACATGCAGTTCTTCATCCAAAAATCACAGAACAAAATTTTACAGTGATCGGACGCCACTAGAGAGATGTAGTTCTGGTCAAGCTCTGTACCATTGTCTGTTATTGATTTTTGTCAGACCACATTTCTTATGAGCTTTATGGGCGAAGGGTCCTCCTACATCCATCTTCTTGAGCTTTCCAGATGGCTTGAGCAGTACTGGGGCGATATCAAACCAAAAGTAGTTACTGGTTTTGGTTAGTTTGGTATTTGATGGCATGGTGAGATCTAAGAAGTTCACCTGAAATATGTTCATTCTCTACTGCTTCTTAATTTGTGTGCTAACAACTGTTCCACTATTGTTCAAAAACTACTCCAAGCAGCTCCAAGCCCCAAGCAGCAGTAAGAGAACTCAAATGATCAAACTCTCCGTAGTAATGTTACATAGGCTGAAATTACCTAAACGGAGTATCCAACTAAATACCCTATACAAGGCTCTCTGTATTTGTTATATTATACTAGATTTAGTGCAACACATTCTCTTGTACATTTATGTTGTATTTGAATCTGGCTGATGCTATATTCAACGCTTAACAATGCATAGAGTCAAAGGGCCAACACAGATATATTCTCTTTCAAGGAAAAATAGACAGTAAAATAGTTCTGCGGGTCACTTAATTGCCATAATTTGCAGCTACATCATAGATTGCATATAAATGTGTTTACTTACACCCACACACGAAGCCATGCATGTGAACCTGGTGTAAACACAGCACTCCAGTCACTATAGTGGAGTGATTATGTATAATTGTGCCACTTGACCTAATACTGTGTTTTAATTGTGTTTCAAGTGTCATTTCCTTGTTACTGGGACAGCTGCTGATTGGTGACAAATCCAAATTATCTGATTCCACAGCAGGGCAGCACAAATGATTACTCTCTGGTAACATACTATTTGGGAATATAATGAACAGAGATAACCTTTTTAGAGATTGACTGATATGCTTTTTATCATGGCCAATGCCGATTGACCCAGAGCAACCAAGCTCTGCAAATATTTTTGGGCCAATATATACAACTGATTTTGATTACTTTCCCCAAATTATGTAATTTAAATTTACAACAAACTCACCCACAGTCCTTTTTAGCACAAACCTTTAAGAGAGCTGTGTAGCTACATTTTGTGTAATTATCTCTTCATGTTCAAGTGTTAAAATAAAGCTTTGTGTGTATTTTTTAGGAGGCAGGTAGGCCAAAAATATCAGCCTGTGCTGGAAATCTAAGGCCTATAGCCACTATTCTAAAAAGTCAATTCCAGATTTCTCTTGCGTAGTTGATATCAAGCAACCAGTTTACACTCCCAAAAACACACAAGAAAAAAAGGTGTATATATACTGACTAAAATGTGTATTCATGCAAACCTCTGTCAAAACACAATTAAAAAGGCTTTGAGGGTAACACTTCATTTTACACTACCATTTATTCATTGCACTCATAAAAGCACAGTTTAATAGCAGGTAACCTAGCCCCTATGATGCTACTACAGACTGCAACTTGTATGTAACATAAAGTGTGACCAAAACCTGGTAGGTCAACTTTATTAAAGAGCTTATGCAAACTGAACAAAAAATAAATAAATGCTGTGAAAATAGCCTAACATGTATTCTACACTAGTCAGTATATAAAGAAAAGCAAAAGCAAAATTTATTGAGTAAAATACAGAAGCACAAAAATTTTTGTTTGCTCAACTATATTTTATTTATCATGAGTTGGGGAACACTCTGAATCTTAGTAACAGGAGACTGCCCCCTACTGGAGGTTGGTTTGGCATAAATGCCCTAACCCCAGGTGGAGGTTGGAACAAACTCACCTCTGGGTTTCTGTTTTCTTGGTGCTGCCCACAGAGGCTCTGTTCAAAGAAGGTCCAATGAAGACAGCCTCTTCCTCATCTTCATCTATCATCTCAAACCAAAAGCGCTCACTCGCTTTATTCAGACAGGGCTTCCTTATAGCTACACATGATGACGTGCCTCTTCTATCCACCTGCTTAGGGTTCACTGGAGATTTCTGAGGCACTGGATTATCATCACTGCCTATCATTTCAAACCAGAAGCAGTCACTGACTTTTGTCAGGCTATGCTTTGGTTTGGTGGTTTTCTTCCTACTTTGACGTCTTCTTTCTCTTATTTCCACTGACTTTGGTGGGGATTTTGGTGCAGATGGGTCAGGTGTAACCATCATGAGAATGTCGTCCTCATCGTCGTCTGTCATTGTAAATCAGAATCAGTGACTGGCTTTTGTTAGGCTACGCTTTGTTTTTTTTTTGTTTTGTTAATACTTTGACGAGATGGTGGTCCTCTTACATCCATGGACTTTGGTGGGAACTGTTCAGGTGCAGCCGTCATCATGGAGTCCTCATCCCTGTCATTTCGAACCAGAAAAGATCGTTGGCTTTTGTAAGACCACACCTCTCCAGGGCTTTATGGGTGGAAAGTCCTCCTACATCCACTTTCTTTGACTTTCCTGACAACTGCTTGAGCAGTATTGGAGTGATATCTTCCTCCTGATCGCCTGGCCCCTTAAGCCGATAGCAGCCATTGGCTTTAGTGAGACCATAGTTTGTTTTTCTCGGTTCCTTCTGGATTTAATGGAGAGAAGGTTCTCTTACGTCCAACAGCTGGGGTTTTAGAGAGGATGACCAGGATATTGGAGTCATGATCATATCCTTCTCCTCATCTTCTGGCAGTTCAAACTAAAAGCAGTCACTGTTTTTTGTTAGTTTACTCATAAGCTCTTTGATTATGGAATGACCAAAAGTATCATTTGTTCAGACTACCCAAAGCAGAATGGAATATAACATTAAATCACAGAAAGATTGTTATAGTGATGTGTATGACTTCTGTGGTTGTCATGGATGATGGTTATTGTAAGCATGAAGCAATGAAATATTTTAGGGATAATGATGATGATAAAATATAATAAAAATACAATAGGCATAACTGCAAATTGTATTATGAAAGATATATTTTACAAAAGTAAACGTTCAGACTAATACCTTAAATAAATATAAAAAATGTTTCAAATTTAGACTCTACAAATGTAGATACAAAATGCAATATTGTTCTACACCATTGTTTATTTTTAAATGACCAACAACACACTGGGTGTTGCTAAATGAAAGCTCAGTACCTCTGAGGTCTCTTTTCAAACTGTTATTTTTGTTCCTTGTGTGAATATGGCACAAAACAGGAAATTTAGCTGTTCTTTATGACTGTATTGAAGCAGTACACACAGCATTATCTGTCTGTGAGGCAAGAGGCAAGAGGCATTATTATACGCATAAAGAATCTACAAGATATTACACACTTACATGAAAGAAGAACAGATTAAGTTTCATATCTGACAATGATCCTACTGAGAGGGAGGGCTACAGAGACTGACATTTCCTTGAAAGGATTTAGGAAAGCTGAGACAATGACTAAATTAAAGTCTTATCATGTGATATTTCTTCTTCTCAATCCTCCAATCCCATTGCTTTCTCTTCCTCCATCATCTTTCAATCTGTTGCTCTGTTTTTCTGATTGATACAGCCATTTCGCCAAGATTTCACGCCTGGAAGATTTCAAATGGGTCAGCTTTCATGACAAACAGATCAATTTTTATAGACTTTAAAGTTGCTGGTCTTGAAAATTGTCTTCAAGAAACCATGGAGTTCAGTGCCAAAACCCCATAAGAGTTAGGGGATCCATGCATGGTTGTTGTCGGTTGTAAAAGCTTTCATGGAGTAGTATTACTCCTTGCTTTACAAATGAGATAAAGGACTCTTTCTAATACAGTGTGAAACTGCAGTGTATACAAGCGGACAAATAGACCATGCTATACCGATCTCAATCAATTTAGCTAGTGTTATTATATTGTTATAATATGTGGGGCTAAGGTACTCTGGGTACTTTGAGCTGACAATTGTCGATGTAAAACTGGATGTTTACTGCGCAGTTTTGGTTGTCTCTGATCAAAGATTATTAATTGTGGGGAAAATCTAGAGTCATCGTTTAAACATTGTGATGGAAATGTATGTAAATTCATGTTATGAAGAAAATATGCTTATGATATGTCTTTATGAAAATGCGTTTGATCTGTGTCAGTCTGTCAGAGATCCAAACCAGGCATTAACATGTTTGAAGGCTCTGTCCCATCCCACAGGAAACTTGATGCTGTTTTACATGTCTTCAGGTGTACAAGTTCATTAACATATAACTGTGAACAGATGTGACCCTGTTTTGTAATGTATGATGGTTGTTTTTCTGGTATAACTACTCAGAGAGGGAGAGACTTGGATGGAGACTGAGAGAGACTTTCTTGGGACACTGAAGGCTGTAGCCAGGGCAACAAAGAATAAACCTTTTTGTATTTCATAACTCACCAGGCTTCGCAAATGGATTGTTTATCATCAAGATATATTTCCACAACAACATATAGATATAGATCTCACAGTGAGAAAGGGAAAAAGATTCAACTTAGAACTGTTGCACAATCAAAGACCAGGTGTGATTGATATCAAGCCTGTGATATTTTTGATATTTTGGAGTTCTCCTTTCAATGCAGTCTCTCTTAAAGGTGACACAGTAAGCACAAGCAGTAACAGCTGAGCCCAACCGCAAATTGGAGATCGCTCTTTTTATGGATGAACTTACCCAATGAAAAAACACCATTAAGTGTGTATTCAATTCCATTTCAATTCAATTAATTTTTGTAAAGCCCAAAATCACAACAGCAGTTGGCTCTTAGGGCTGAACTGAGAAAGTTAGAAAATCAACAATGAAAGAGAAACAGACAAGTAAATTAATCAACAAAGACAAGCAAATGGATAACTGTCCCAGAACATCCCCTGTCATTATACCCTTCTTGGCAAGGAAAAATGAGAAAAAAAAGAAAAAAAAAAACAGTGGGAAAAAGAGAAACCTCAAGGAGAACCACAGTGAAGTAGAGATCCACTCCCATTATGCAGCGCTGGTCTCCACTAACCATGACAATGATATTTACCTAAACAACAATTTAATTTAATTAAAAGTATTAATTATTTAGTTATTTAAGTCTTCATATCGTGTATTGAGACATCCAAAAATCTTTAAAGATGAAAAAAAATAAATGCAGTGGATACCAGGCTTAAGAAAATCACAATTGACATACCTCTATTGCTTCTTGTATATGAAGAATTGTAGACTTCTCAGTCCAGATTGCAGTGTCCATCAACTGTCAAGGGAAAAGTAGAATATTACAAATAATTATAGTACCAGTAAATAGAAGGTAACAAAAAAGCATATAACAGAACAGATTTAAACTGTGACATAAACATAGAAATTATAGCCAATGAAACCAAACCAACACCTATTGGCTGTCTATGGTATTACAGTTAACCCCATGGTTCCATTGGTTATGATGATGTGTTAGCCTTTGTGAAACTGCTGACACAGACCTAAGAACTGTAATGATATGTTATATGCTCTGAAGGCTTGTAACATAAACAGCAGGTGCCTGAGCCTGTAAGCACCAGGGAAAAGCTGTGAAAGGCACCTGCCCCGTCACACGTGTCAAGCAGCCAGTAGTCATATTATAGTTAAATGTTGTAGATATACACCAAAGAACATGCAAACGCACTAAAGAGGGAAAACACTCAATGTGCCCAAGAGACACAGGGCCATTGGATAAAATGTACCAATTTTTCAGGAAGTAATGGCCCAGTGACTGTCCCACTAACGCAAAGCTTAGTAGTTGGATCCCTGCTCTGACCAGTGCCCCATTGTGTCCTTGGGCAAGACACCATCAATATCTAAAGTGATTATGAATAAAAAATAGTGGCAGTATCTTTCTAATACAAGAGTTGTCCTTGTCATTAGTTTCGTATCAAAATGCCACCAATTATTGAAGAAAATGTCTTTACTTTGGTCTGTTAAGGGACCCTGGCTTTGGTAGTATTATAAATGAGGTATAGTTGTAAAAATGTCTTTAATATTCAGTAGATCCAGTTCAATTTCATTTATATAGCACATTTAAAAACAACTTCAGCTACTCACAGTCCTTCACATAAGTCAACAAAAAACAAATATACAGATACGATAGATACAAAAAGAAAAAGAAAACATCAAGATCCTATCTAGTTAGTATTAAATGCCAGGGAGAAGAGGTGGGTTTTCACTCTATTCAAGAGCTGTTCTGGTACTGTGTCAGAATTTAAAACCAGATTGGATTAATTTTGTTAAGATTAAGGTAAACCAGCAGTTGATAATGACTAGTGGACACAGGGAAAGTTGATTTTCCAAGACAGACACTGACTCAAACATTCAAAGACTACATTTGCGGTTCATTGAAAAGACCATTCACCACATGCCACTATATCTGTACAATTGCGAAACCCAAGCGTAGCCAAGACTGTACATTCACACATTCACAAAAGGTAATTAAAATGGCCTTGTCCCTATTGAGTAGCCTGTTAGGGGGAGCGGATTTCATACAGTCTCTGAAAAGGCTTTGATCGTGTGGGGCTCTGTGCTGCTGGGCCCAAAACCATATTTGCATCTAATTCAGCGAGTACATGCCAAGTGAATGTGTGACTACTTGCTTTTCATAGCACAACGCACTCTCTATTCTACACCAGCAAATGACTATAAACAGTATGCATGTCGGCACCAACATAAAGGCCAATACTTCATGTCCTGTATTATGCTACATACGTGCATTACATATAAGAACGTCTTGCCTCGCCAGCACTGTATAGAAAAGCGGCCGTTTTTCTGGCACTAGCACTCCCCTTCTTATTTTAAGCATGGATTGAAGAGGGTGTATTTTGTGCGGAGTTTGCACTTTCTGTCCTTGTAATGATGCCAACGCTTTCTAGACGGCCTCGCTGCATCCCAAATCCTGCCTACAAGGAAGAAGCCCTACTGTAAATATTGAAAGGTCCATAAATAAAATGCTAACAAGGTGGAAGCACGCTTTAAAAAAAAGTTGAGGTAGTCAGTGTGTGAGCTGTAAAGAACAGAAAAGGGAAGCTCATAGAACTTGTTTAAAAAGACATGCAAAAATAAGTTTTTACTTTACTGAGTGAGGTGCAGTTGTTGAAAAATGCTAATATTTGTGTTACTGTAAAAATCTAGCAAAAGTAAAGGACAAAGGAATTAAAAACATTTTTGAATTGGAGGGCTACAGACTGATGGCCAAGGCACTGAGTGAGTCATTCACATTGGTGCATTTTACATAGCTTTCTGCCATTGTAGCTTAATAAGGCTAATGTTAGTTTTGTATTAATGCAATGCTGTGTTTTGGGGTATTAATAGTATAATTACCTGAAATTCCAGTAAAAAAATATTTTACAATGATTACTTGGGCTAATTCAGCAGGGTCCACAGAAATTGATCTGAGGGCTACATTTGACCCCTTTGCCATAGTTTGGACACCCCTGTTTTAGAAGATTAAATGGCATTGGGTAGAGTATTGAGTTTTAAAGTGGGTCTAGGCAATTACTTTTTTGCAGTTTGGAGATTCCTGCTTTTGTTTTTGTTTTTTGTACATAAAATGAATATATGCAATTAATGTTTGCAAATCACTGCCATAATTTTACATTTGTACACAGCCTTTTCTAGGAAGCATGTTTGAACTGACTACATTTTGACTAGAACCCACTCGCTGTGAGCCACCTGTGTAGTGAATGCAGCATAACCACAATTTGCAGGGCTGTAATTCTCCATCTGTCTGACTAACAAGACTTCTGACAGGAGCGAGCCAGGGCCTTGAGTGTGCACTGTGGATGACATCATTTACCAGTCACTAAATCCTACACGCACACACACACGCACACATACTAGAAGAGCGATGGGGGATTGTGCTCTGCAGGGCAATGACTCGTAACACTGATGAGGGGACAGTAGGTGGAAGGACAAGCCGGGCCTGATTTAGTTCTCAGCCAACAGAGGAGGCCTGATGACAGAGGTCCACGACATACAGTTTGACGTTTCCCATAAATAAACACTGTATGCAACACAGAAGGAAGAGGATACATTTAGAAATTAGAATAGAAGAGGACAATGGGGTATAGTCTACTAAATCATATGTGTATAATAGCTCATGGTGAAATATTTTGGAAAATGGTTTGTTTTTTACAAACTTAATTTTTTGACTTTTACCAGGCAGGTACATTGTGTAACTTTTTCTGGAGGAAGGTACATCACCTTCTACTCTCCATGGAAATACTACACTACTTTTATTTAATGTTCTACAGCATTAAATTTGTTTATTTTGGTTGTTTGTTTTTTTTTTTTTTTTTTTGATGTTTTTATTGCTCATTAAAAAGTAGTAGTGTTGCCTCTCCACAGATCTGACCAATAACTTGACATTGACCTTAAACTGTGGAACATTGTAGTTGAAGGAACAGTACCCCCATAACGACAATGACAGACCCTCCACCATAAGTTACATAGAGCATCTGGTAAATTGTCTTCTTTATGATAAAGAGGCAAGGCAGGAAAAGTGTCTTGCAAAAAGACATAAGGTAGTCAAACCGAGTAACAATCAAAGCAACAATTGTTTTATGTGCAAAATGTCATTTTGTCTTATAAAAAAAAGTGTTTTAAATTTTCATTGTGATATTGAAATCAATATCAGGTATTATTCTTTATATCAGTTACTAATTTATTATCGGTGGTAGCTGCCCAGTCAAAATCTCAACACAAAACTAGGTTAAGAAATGTGCTGGATATTAATACTGAAGTAGACTTTCACGTATGGCTTGTAGCTATATTCCATCTGCTGGCAGTTTAATGAATGTAATGAAATTGCTGCCATATTTGACATACCATTCTTATTACTAGAGTAGTGAAATATTGCACCTCACCTCCCATCTCAACATAGTTTCCATATTTACCTCATAACTCACCTGTGAGTTTCCTTTGGTCTGAGCAGCAGGTGCACAGGGCTGCGCTGGTCATCTCCTCTCTCTCAGTCCTAATCAGAGCGGGTAATGACGCCGCGTCCGCTAGTCCCATCAAGTCTCACGCGCGTCCAGGAAACAGGTGAATCTGCCTAATCAGGAGCAGAGTGGTAAACAGCCAGCAGACCAAATTCATACATCACACTTTGATTGCTCTCAGCTGGACAGAACCCTGCTTATTTGCGCATAATCATACCACAAATATGCCCCAGATCCTTCCAAAATGTTCACGTGACGTCATAACATCCTTGAATTCCTGTCGTTCCTGTCCTGTCGTAAAATTGAAGTAGACATGACAGGTTTATAATTTTACTTCCTAGTTGGACACAGGCAGCAGATGGGAGGTAATTCCATAACTGTTACTTAGCAACCATAATGTTAACAAGGGGCAAGGCTCGCTTAAATTGCACAATAGTTATGAAAAGAGTAATGACAATAAATGAAAACACGTCTATTTTGTTAAATTGATGTTTAAATTGTCCCTGCATTTTCAATAAAATTTTCAGTGTTGATGACATTATAGATGGATTCTGTTTTAGAACTCAATGCTGCTTCCTGTATTCTTTTAAATCTTTTTTTTTCTCCACAAACTGCCACTTAACTGATGTAAAACTATGATTAATATTTACCACCTGCACTATCCCATTGAACCAAGCAATAATAAAAAAAAGTGAAAACCTGTCATATGTGCTCTGACCTGGGGGACAGGTCAGAATTCTGGTTAAATTTGCTGTTTAATTGTCAGGCTGTAGATTTGTTAATCTGGTTTATTGTTAATATCTCCAAAACTAATGTGCCAGTCCATATGAAACAAAAACTAGTCTTTCTTTTTATAACAGCCTCAGAAAGTGGTGCCATTATGCAACCTCAGAAGTGATTGTTGCCAGTTGAAAAGACCATAAGATTAATAATATGCCAAGTTTCTAGACCCTAACAATTAATGATTCAACATTTGTGCATCATAAGTTTGTATATATTTTCCATAGGGTTATATTCATAGGTTTCAGCTTCCTGTTCTATGCATCATTTTGAGGATTTTTGCCATTGCCATTGTCTTAAATTATTAATGACTTGACAGTGGTCCTAATTTCTTGTCATTCTGAAACCCATGGATAGGCCCCTGACACAACCTATAACCTAACAACTTCCCGCTATCACGCTATACCAGTTCTGTTTCCTCAAAAAACTTTTCTAAAAGATAAATATTCCCATCATGCAAGCTCTTTCTGACAAAAATCTCATCAACTGCTTCACAAGCCGCTGACATTCAATACTGCCCTTCAAGGCCAGTGCCACTAAAAACAGTCATGCACAGAATCGTATCTTCCCGCACATTTCTCCTCATATTGTAATCAGAGAGTGGGTTATTTTTACACAAAGCATGCCTCCGACGGCTCGATAACCCGCGTATGGCATATCTGCAGTATTTAATTTTTAAAACATTTCTAGGCTTAGCCGTGATGTGAGTGCTACCGAGGCGGTGGCTGGTCAAGGGCGGATTTTGTTACCTTGCAGCTATCAATAAAATTTTAGCGGACATGCTAGCAGATGGATGGCGAGCTCTATATGCACACAAGGATACAGCACGATTGACAGTGTTTAGTCAGGATCGACTGGTCGGATGAAGGATTGTGGGAATCAGGGTTGAAATACTAGAGTGGGCTTTTCTTGTCTGTCAAAACATCTGTACAAATCAATGATCATTAAATCAGGCAAGGATTCTTCAGTTGTATGGTAAAAAGTACATGAAAAGCTATAATAAAGATGAACATATAGGCCTGGATTCAAACCGTATAGCTCAGGGGTAAAGGCCTCTCTGAATTTACCTTGTATTCACACTCAAATTAATAGTTTTGTTCTTAATGTGTTACAGCAGAAACAATATTTTATTAAAGTTCCAGTATTACAATTCCTATATCAAATAAAAATGCATAATGCAACTTTTCAGAGGGTCTGCTGTTTACTTGGTGGATATCTTCATTGAGATGTTACTGTTGCGCCTTGAATGCACCACTGCATGGCATTGGACGTATCTCCATGGAGATACCAGTCAGATGTCCACACAGTAAGAATGCCTGCATTCAAAAATAACATCGAGCCACTTCATATATTTGCTACTAACCGTTGGCCATTCAATACACAGAATTAACCACACGCACTATAATGCCTGTAAATAATATTTGACATTTGGGAATACATCAAAAAATGTCCTGAATACATTATTAAGTAACACTTGCTATTCCCTTTTGCATTCATAAATTATGAAAAATTGAAGCATCTTGAGAAACAGGTCATTGATTGTTTTAAAAGAATGAAACGCTATAGTCAAGGCAAGACAAGCTCACTAAGCTTCTGAAATGTGAATCATCTAAATAGTTGATTGTCAATGAAAAATCCAAGCTTGTTGCTATGGCAATTATACTGTAAGCAAAGTATACCAGTATACCTGCAGTGCACTAATGTTATGCAGATATTATGCATAAAAACAAGTAACCTAGAGCATAATGTACTTCAGAAAAATGAAGAAAGGATGTGAGTCACGGTAAAATGATAACTTCAAAGTGTTATTTAGTTGAAAGTATTTTGAGGAATACAACAACTATTATTAGTACTTACGTAAGGTGTTATTGCAAAAAAAAACAACCCTGCTCTTCTGCATAGAGATAAAGAAATTTAATGCCACAATGTGGGACATTCCAATGCAAAGCAATAAAATGTTCATTGAGAAAAGTTGGTGCACCAGTCAAGTTACATAGCATAGCAATATTAAGTACACTGTGCTATAATACTCCAAATTCTATTCACTGTTTACTAATCTTTGCAAACAAGTCACAGTGTATTGTATTCATTGTAAACTCAGGCAGGAAATTGATTTAAATGACAATGATATCAATTAATAGTGTGAAAGTATCTATTATGTTTCACTGCAAATTTCATTAGATCAGAGTCGGATCAGGATCAGTCGCTGAAAATATTTCCAAATTCATATTTTATAACAGAAAATGTTCTCAACTGACACCTAATAAAATTCAGCACAATTTATAGAAAACACAGAGCCAGTATATGAAGCATGTAATATTATAAGACAAGCTCTGTGAAACAAATGAATGTGGTCTGAGAAGAGTCTGATAATGTGATTTATCCATAAATAGTGAAAATAATTTGCGGCACATGGTGAAAAATGGCCTGGTGCTTTGACAGTGACTCACCGGGCTGCTCGCGTACTTCCATGGATGTGATCATTTTGCAGATATGACTACTCTCCTCTTCTCAATGATTTTCTGTCTACCTCGGTGCATAACACGACTTCCATTATCCCCTGTAACTCAAGAGCTACACCATAAATGCCCATTTCTTCGCAAATCAATAGGGTAATTTCATACGGGAATACACAAGCAAGTATGAGGATAGGATAGTGTGGGCTGGGTAGTAATGTCACTGTTTTTTGTTTTTTTTCCTTGTATCCCCAAGACAAGGGACATTAAAAGCAGACATCAGTAGATCTGTCTGGCCAGTATCACTCGGAAAATGGACAATTGGTACTTTTATCTTGCAGGTCTTTTGAAGCCGGTTCAAGGGCAACTGTGACGGAGGTGAGGGAAGAAGGGAGGATGCAGCAAGAGGGGGAAAAAAAAGACAGATAAAAGCCAAAACTAACAACGTGAGAGCGAAGGAAAAGACAGGTGCAGGTCTTTAAACATTTACCTGTCGAGGTGGAGAGATGGGGGTTTGATTCCATTACCCTTCTATTACAGCGGTAGTTAATGGTCGTGTCACAGTCTGTTAACTGCGTTCATCTCAGGCTCTGATATATAACGGGACATCGCCGGGAACAAAGACAGATGACTATGGGGGAGCAGGGTAGTGGCAAGAGCAGAAGGGGGTGGGGGGGATTTAAAAGACAGTTTATGGGGTGGAAGTGATATTTAGGGAAACTACATATTCAATTAGTATTTCAGAAAATCAAGTAATAACTGTTCCACAACAACTGCTTGCAGTACAATGCATTTATCATTTATTGAAGGGTGAAAGTAGCAAAATGTTTAGTTGGTTGTTCTGAAAAAAATACTGAATTCAGAAAATATTTGAAAGATAACAGATGAAGAGTTACTTTTTGCAGCAATTGTAAAATATTGTGTACTACTGGATGATACTTTTTCAGAGTTTAGGTGAGTGACGGATCAAACAATGTGTTATTTATTGACAACTTTTTAAAAATTTATCTTTAATCTACCAACTATATTTAATTGCATTGTAAAATCCATGATATATGCTAATTACCTAACTGTAATTAATGGTTAATGTGCTTTCAAACTATTAAAATTTGCTGATGATAAAAGGTGGGTGATACTGACAAAAATGAATATCTTGATTCTTTTTGAAGTATTTGGTTAACGACATTTAGATAATATTATGTCAATCCAGCAGAAATGTGTTAAAACTTATCTTTAAATGTATTAGTTTAGGTTTCATTTCAGAAAGATAACTACACTCTTATTTGGATTTTACAACTTTTTTTTCATTTTAATTAACTTTTTTTTTTTTAACAATATACTCAATATATTTAAACATTGTATATTTTCAAAACATCATTTACAATATAGGACTTAAATTTTAACTTACATTTCTAACTTTTTTCCATCATAGAGTAGTGACTATGGCAGTTTCTACTTGAAACTCACTGGGGCATAATATATAGAAGTTCAAAGAAACCAATAGCCACTCAAGACACTTACATAACTATAGGATTAATGCTGTCAATTTAAATGAGAGGCTGCAGTATGAGAGTTGAGGCCCGTGGCTCCCAGTGCGCCCGGCTAATTTCATAAAGGGATTATACATGCCCTCACCACTGCACTATGTGATCATCTCGGCTCCGCTCACCCTCTCTGTCCGGCATTAACCTATTTAGGCTGGCTTTTAGGCCTCTCCACCTGGCCTATACTCTTTCACAATTTTCCAAATCGATACGGAGTGGAGCGCATACATATAAAACACCACTGGAGCATACTTCCATAGAGTTTCAGCCGCTGCTAGCACTCCCCAAAATGAAATAACCCGATACACGACGTCCCCGAGGCTGTTTAGAGCCGCTTTATTTTACCATACGCCTTCCTGTCCTCCATCATAAAGCTTTATCACAACCTAATTATGAGCCAAAACAATGGAATAACTCATTGGCAGCACCCGTTCACATTTTATCAGCCTCTTGGCAAAGACTGCACCGGCCAAAATTATATTGTCACTTACCTATTAATGAAGACAAGTTTGTAGGCGCGCTATGGCTCCTTTTAATTTATATTAATTCTCTGTCAGGTCTCGTTATGGCTGTTATTAAGGGGCACCGCCTCGAAGAAAAACAAGGAGTTTGACCCAAGCGCTAGTGTAGGTATAAATCTATCATTTAGTGGGCAATAGCAAACAACTATAACACTATGTGAGGGGAATGTAGAGCAATTTAAAAAAAAAGTTGGATAAGTTTTGAATATATTAAAAAGTCAGGGTGCTAACTATGCAGATTCCAGCGGTAAAGAGAAGCTTGTCTAGAATACAGTGGGCTTGTGGTACAGATAGGGATGTTTTGAGGTGAAACAGAAATGAGGGTGCACTTTTCTAGCTAAATCGAATACACTGTGAATGAATATTTATCACATAAGGTTTGGGGATTTGTTATGTAAAAAGATGTTGTGGGGAAAGGGAATAGAATACTGTATCTGAACAACAATTATCTAACAATGAAAGCATCTAACTTCGACTGAAAAAGTGATGAATGGGAAATTGATCTCTTGGGGCTGCATTTGAAACAATAATAATACATGTGTTATGTTATGAAGTGTTAATAAGTACTGCTTTGAGTCAGTAACACAGTCACAATGGAGAAACAAATCTTTCTGCTTAGCCAGAAAGAAAATTGAGTTGTATCTCACTTTTAAAGGTACACAATGTATTTTTTCTGGTGAAGGGTCCCCATTGTTTGTTTTGTCTGGTATGTTCCACAATATGGCATTAAACTTGTCTTAATCCATGGAGACGAGCAGGTGATGCCACTAAACAAAGTTACAATTTAGATTTGTGGAGAGGCAAGTCCATTTACTGTAAGAATAAACAGGTAGCAGACCCTTCACCAACACTACACACTTACGAACTTCATAATTTGATCCTGTCTGTTCTGAGAGTAGTAGTTTAAATACAAAAATGAAATAACAACATGATTACATCTCTATCTATCTTTTGGTCTCTATTTTAGACATTTTTGTAGGAGCCATTTTCATTTCAATTCAGTTCAATTCAATTTATTTTTGTAAAGCCCAAAATCACGACAGCAGTCGCCTCTTAGGGCTGAACATGAAAGTTGATTAACCAACAGAATTAGAAAATCAACAATGAAACAGAAACAGACAAGCAAATTAATCAACAGAAAACAAGCAATGAATAACTGTTCCAGAACATCCCCTGTCCTTAGACCCTCCTTCTTGGCAAGGAAAAACTCCAAAAACCCCCAGTGGGAAAAAGGAGAAACCTCGAGGAGAACCACAGTGAAGGAGAGATCCACTCCCATGGACGGACAGGCTTTAGATGTGTCCAGGACTAAGGCACATCCAGTTCAAGTCTGTAGGGACAGAGCCCACTCAGTGAGCCATCCATTCAGTAAAGGCGATCAAGAGTCCAGCACAGCGGACGATCACCTAGGACACCAGATGGTCATCAGGAGGAGATCTATAGGGTCCATATATATCACCAGATGGTCAGGAGGGGATATATATATATATCTATATATATATATATATAGGGTATATATATATATATATATATATATATATATATATGTGTGTGTGTGTGTGTGTGTGTGTGTGTGTGTGTGTGTATATGACACACCCACCCTCCGTGGGTGGTCTTATCCCCTCTTTTTACACACTCGGGACCGGGGCCTGGGAGCTTGAGGGTTCTGCGCAGTATCTTTGCTGTTCCTAGTACTGCACTTTTCTGGACTGAGATGTCTGATGTTTTTCCTGGGATCTGCTGTAGCCACTCCTCCAGTTTGTGGGTCACTGCCCCGAGTGCTCCGATGACCACGAGTACCACTGATGCCTTCACCTTCTTGGCATTTTCCAGCTCTTCTTTGAGCCCCTGGTATTTCTCTAGTTTCTCATTTTCCTTTTTCCTGATGTTCTCATCGCTTGGTACTGCGATGTCCACCACAACGGCTTTGCTCTGTTGTTTATCCATCACCATTCTGTCAGTCTGTATCTGGAAGTCCCACAGGATTAGCTCGATCATTCTCCACTACCTTTGGAGGTGTTTCCCACCTTGACCTGGGGGTTTCCAGTCCGTACTCTGCACAGATGTTTCTGTACACTATGCCCGCCACTTGGTTATGCTGCTCCATGTATGCTGTCCCTGCCAGCATCTTACAGCCTGCAGTTATGTGCTGGATTGTCTCAGGGGTCTCTTTGCACAGCCTACACCTTGGGTCTTGTCTGGTGTGGTAGATCTGGGCCTCTATCGCTCTTGTGCTCAAGGCCTGCGCCTGTGCAGCCAGGATCAGTGCCTCTGTGCTGTCCTTCAGTCCAGCTTTCTCAAGCCATTGGTAGGATTTCTTGATATCAGCCACTTCAGTTATGTTCCGGTGGTACATCCCATGCAAGGGCTTGTCCTTCCATGATGGTTCCTCCAGCTCCTCTTCCTCTGCACTCCACCGTCTGAGACATTCGCTGAGCACGTCATCTGTTGGGGCCTTGTCCTGGATGTACTTATGGATCTTGGATGTTTCATCCTGGACTGTGGCTCTCACACTCACTAGTCCTCGGCTCCTTCCCTTACGGCTCGCGTACAGTCTCAGGGTGTGGATTTGGGATGGAACCCGCCATGCATGGTCAGGAACTTTCGGGTCTTAACATCTGTGGTCTGTATCTCCTCCTTTGGCCAGCTTATGATTCCTGCTGGGTATCTGATTACTGGCAGGGCATAGCTGTTTATTGCCTGGCTTTTGTTCCTATGTCTTGAATTTGAAAAAAATCATATGAAACTGGTGGGGTTCAATACCTCCAACAAGATTAAGAACCACTGTATTAGAGCTATTTCATACGGACTTCAGAACTTTATTTTGAAATTCTTTTTTATTCTGGCCCCAAGTCAAGTCACTAGGAGAGAAATTGACCCGGGGCCAAATGTACTGATACCTGGTTTATATGTTTGTAAATCTGATTGTGACGACATCAGTGCCTCACCAGCTACGAACCTCACCCCACGTCACTGATATATTATATGTATGTGTATATATATATATATATATATATATATATATATATATATATATATATATATATATATATATATATATATATATATGTATGTGTGTGTGTGTGTGTGTGTTATATATATATATATATATATATATATATATATAGAGAGAGAGAGAGAGAGAGATAGATAGATATAGATATACACACCCATATATACATATCTCTATTATCTCTGTGTGTGTGTGTGTGTGTGTGTGTGTGTGTATGTATGTATATATATATATATATATATATATATATATATATATATATATATATATATATATATATATATATATATATGTGTGTGTGTGTGTGTGTATATATATGTGTATATATATACATTCATATATACATTTAAAAAAAAATTACATCAAAATGAAATTACACTATATACAATCTGATGATTTTGCTTTTTTTTGACTTTTACAATACTAATAGATCTCCAATATGTTAGTGCCAAATGAACCATCTCGCATTCTACGGACTTCAGGGACAGGCCTCCTGCTGGTGCCCAGAGTCAGGACTAAACATGGGGAATCAGCGTTTCAGTTTTATGCAGCTAAAATCTGGAACAGTCTTTCTGAAGATATGAGACAGGCCTCTACTTTGACAATGTTTAAATCCAGGCTCAAAACGGTTCCATGTAGCTGTGCATATGATTGAAAACTTTTTATTTTGCACTCTTCTCTTCTCTTTTAATGTTAATAATGTTAATTATCTGATGATTATTTGTGATTATTTAGTATTATTTACGTTTTGATATGATTTTAATGTCTTTCTTATTCTGTAAAGCACGTTGAATTACTTGAATTCTGCTATAGAAATAAACTTGCCTTGTTTAAATTAAACAGTTTTGAGTGAATGGAAAATAAGTATTGAAAAAGTATCCTATTTTTCTAACCTCTTATTCTATCAGTTGGTGACATTTTCTGGCAGCCACATTGCCCTTCTTTCCTCCTCTCATTCTCTATGGACCAGTGACCTAAAGTTAAACAACCCAGCTCTCCAGAGTCATCCAGTCTGTGAACAGCAAAGTAATCTTCCATTTCCGTCTTCTTCCTGTTTACTACTCTAGCCATGGTGACTGGCCAAATTTAGTATTCTCCACAGCGAGCCCTATACCTGACCACCAGTCTCACCACCTGTCTCTTTGACGGGCGTAGATATCTGTGTGGTTAGCCTGTCTGACTGCATCAATACCCCATTTCCTGCAGAGAAAGACGACAGGAAAGTAATGTGCACTGATGGCATTTATATTCCAGCTTATGTTATGATAAACAGCCCGTGATTACACATCAAATAGCTGAAATCAAATGCCAAACAGCAAATTAAAACGCAGTCGGAGAAGCAGTTATCAGTTGCGTAAAATGTCTAATCACTTCTTCCAGACTTTTTCACCTTGTCAATAGTGCAGGTAAGGCTGGGTTCAAGGTGAAAGCAGCAATAGACTGAACAAAAGGAGTGGGCAGAGTCCCGTGTATCTCAACAGGGAAAAAATTGCTAGCAGGGCATTAATATTGTTTGTTATTGGGTCAGGAATGCTTTGGAGTGTGTTTATAGCAGTGAAAGGGAAAAACTAAGATGAATTCCTTACTGAGATAATGTAAGGCAGGGGGCTGGTGCTTTTTGCCCTGATAAATATTCACACATACAGCAGAGGGGTTGTGTGGGGGGAGGATGGGGAGGGGAGGATGCATATAGTTATAGGATTATGGAGGAGGGACCTGAGATGACTTCTATTGCTCTAACTTTTAGTTCACGGGGGCAAAGTGAGGAAGAGGAAGTGCTTATATTGCGTTGTTAATTAATAAAAAAAAAAGTAATAATAATAATGTTACCAGATAGTAAAAATGTATAGTATATACTGCAACAGATAACAGATAATTATACCCATCAAAGCAGGCAAGCAGGGCAAATGAGTTAATGGAAAGTTGGAAGTGTAAAAACACGTGTTTTTATATTATCTAGCAATGTTTTTTCCATACACAGACCGACGTGTGCTACTATTGTGGACATAATAAAACTAAATAGTAATGAAAGGCAAATGGATCAAATTTATTAAAAAAAAAATAGTTGTGGGGAATGATTAGTATGGATATATTTCCATAGTCATTTCCATAGTCATGGAAATCAAGAGATTTCAGTGTTTAAGTCATGATTTTTTATTTCCTCTGCTTATCTGTTGTGTTAGATTGTCATTTTACATCACATGTCTCTTTTTATAATACATAAACAACAAAGTTTGCCCTAAAATTAACTTTTCCCATGCTATGCACAACAAACACCTGATTCGGCATGTTAGAGGTACATTTGAATGTAATTAGATTTTGGAGGGATACTGCAAAGGTATTTACAGCACAATCCAGTGAGCTGCATCGGACCACACAACTGATGTCTCAGCTTTTAGTTTGTTGCTTTATCAACGTTTTTGAGTTTGCTGCTGACCTGTTATAAAATATCTCTGTTCTGTATTCCTCTGTCCTTTGCTGTTTTCATTCCATCTGTTTCATTGTGTCTAGAAGGCTGAGATGGCTCAATTAGCAAAGTGGACTAGCTGACGTGACCCCGGGTTTCGGACAGGTGAGTGGGAAGCCACCCGACCCTTTGATTGGTCTCCTACGCACTGTAAAGCAGAGAGGTTAGCTGTGGGTTACCTCTGAAGCGATTAACCCAGAGCCCCCCCGGTCAGCAAGGAGGAAATTGGGTGTTAGATGAAGGATGTACGCCTGTGTTTTCTAATAGAAGTCATGTAATCTTGTCCGCCCTAAAGGTTAAGCAAATGGAGAGGGAGAGATTAGTGGATGAGATACGGTGAAAAGGTAAAAGGTAGCAGCAATACAGAATGAAATTACAACTACCACCACAACTAAATGTAATTAGACTTGGTAATTGGAATGTAAGTGTAGTTTTAAAGCCACAGTATGTAACTTTTTTGCTAGAAAATAGCATGTTTTTTTGTTGTTTTTTTTCATTTTGGTTGTTTTTATTGCACTGAAAACTTCCTCTGAGCCGGCTTGCATTTCCACAAACTCAGAGGGGCCTGGAGGAAAGCCTCCTCTTGCTTGTTTCCTTTTAAATATTGTTCCTTTGGCAATAAAGTTATGGCACAGTATGGCATAATCTATCTATCTCCATGAAGAATGTTCTGAAGTACGTTTTTTTTGCATGGCAAAAGAAATATAAAATCTCTCAACTGGACAAAATGTTGTAGGAGTAAAGAAGTTTCGCTGCTCACCCAAGCCACTTATTCAGTTCTGGTCTCTCGTAGACACTGCCTTACATCTGTCTAAAGGGAGGAGCTAACTAGACTGAAACTCAAAACACCTATATTGTTAACAGTTTCTGTTTGTAGGCCCTACAGAATAGGGCTATTGCTCTACCCTAAGTATGCACTGTGCCTGAGTCCTACTTAGCATAGTCATTCAAGCCCCTAATGAGTGATTTCACATCTATTAGCAACCTGGCTAGCCCTATTGTTTTTTTTTTTTTTTTTTTTTTTGCTTTGGGTCTGAGGATGGAGTTATTGATAGGGGTAGATGATGTCTTCTAACAAAAATTACTTCTTTAACTTCCCTCTCAAATCATTTCTTTTCTTTGGCTAAGATCTGTACCTCACTATCTTCAAAGGAGGATTAAGTGGTTATGAGATGGAGATGTATAGCAGACTGGGATCCTGAGGAGGTCTCACAATGGTGTTGGTACATTCTCTTCTTCTACACTGAATGGAGTAGACCAAATTGCTTTGTCTGTGGCTTGGGGTTTTGTCCTTTGGGTGAACCAGTTTCTGTCTTGTGTTGTGTTTGTAAGTTTGAGACTGGAATTTCATACTGTTTGAAAATTCTCTGAAGTTTTTTAGACACACCAGCTGTGGAAGGAATGGTTACGCCTTTTCTTCTAGGTTCAGATTCCCTGTTGCCCTGTTTTTAGCACTCTTAGAGCTATTGAAGGCCCACTTTGGATATCCACAAGCAGAGAGGGCTTTCGCCACTTGTTGTTCCTCCTTCACTTTTCCATCTGTGTTTGTGGGAAGTGCAGGGAAGATTGCAGTAAGCATTACATTGGAGAAACTAAACAGCCACTCCATAAGAGAATGTACCAACCCCATCACAAGAGCTCATTGGGACCCCAGTCTGCCGTACATCTCCATCTCAAAACTAACCACTACTAACCACTCCTTTGAAGAGAGTGGTTAGCCAAAGAAAATAAATGGTTTGAGTGGGGAGTTAACATCTTCACTTCTACAAAGTTTGTCCAGTTGAGAGATTCTTTTTTTTTTTTGCTCATTGACTGAAAGATTTTTTTATTCTTCACTCTTCTCTTTTAATGTTAAATTTATGATGACTATCTGAATTATTTATGTTTTGATTTGTTTATATTGTGATTTCAATGTCTTTCTTATTCTGTAAATCACTTTGAATTACTTTTTGAATGGCGCTATCCAAATAAACTTGCCTTGCCTTGTTATTTCTCATTATCAGAATATTACTGTCACTGACTTTTTGATTCTGTAGGGTGGTTTTTGGTGAGTTCTGGTCATAAGAGTGGACAACTTGTAAAAAACGTGATCACCCGAGGTCAACATATACTGGAGTTAGAAGATCTAGAAGAACTTTAGCTTTACACACATTGACAGCCAGAAAATGAATTAAAACATATTCTGAAATTAAAGTATGTTGCATTATTGATTCAATGACATATTGACATATTGAGTATTAAAGCAAGAGTAGTTTGATGCCTGCTGTATGGCCATCTCTCACAGGACTGCCTTTGTAACTTTGCTGCTAATCACAGACACATCTCGGATTATTGTAAGACTTGAGCCTCTTCCTCTCTGTCACTTGCTCACACTTAATTTGCTGCCCAGGGGCCTGCCGTGTAATGATAGTCCTGTTCCCATCTCTGCTCATTAAATGGCAGCCCCCTTTTACTAAAGCATGATAATAAACACATTAAGTGACATGGAAAAATCTCAGCCATCCTTCAGCATGTAGAAGATAACAAGGTCAAAACCGACACTGCAATTAGAGACCAGCTACTATCGCTATGTTGTTTGCCGCTATATGTTTCTGGAGTATTTGGAGGAAAAAATGAATGATGGTATTAAAGTAATGCCTGTAGGGTATTCACTAATGATGTACTTGTTCATTAGTAAAAAACATTGACCTTTCTTGCATCATCCATCAGTAATTACAAGCTACACAGAAAAGAACAGGGTATATAGTTTTATAGTCATTCCGTGTATCCCAATTAAATCTAATAAGGTTTCAGAAATATCCCTGTAATACTGAAATGACTTAATGCCATAACAATAACAGAAATGTGAGTGATGCCATTACAACCGTATATCCTATCTATTATTATAAAGCTGCAGTACTAGCTAGTGAGTTGGTAAATTAGGTTCTTGATGTACGATATCTTTGTTGTAAATGTGTTTTAAATATTGGCAGTGCTATGAGCTTGAAAATTGTCTCAAAATACTATTGTTGACTATGCAATAAAATGGGAAGGGAGGGGTTTAGTCCCAATCTGCTTACCCAATCATTTATCAGATTAATACTTTTTATGTGAGCCAGTCATAGAGACAGAGACAAACTGACAAACTGTATAAATCATGACCCTGTGTTGTTCTAAATTATTGCACTGAAGTTTCATCAGTAGTAGCATCTGTAATGATGTGAATGTACCCATGATAACAAAATATGTGGGATTAACACCAATATAATTTGATATGTTTTGGGGAAAATTGCAGTGGGGATGTGTACGTTCTACTAGTGAATATAAAACACAAAACATTTGCTATGCATGAAGAACTAGCTTGTTCAAACAAAATGCACCTTACTAAAACTAAACAGAGATCAGATGCGTTCTATACCCTGATATCAGTACCACTTACACTCTTATTAACTGTGTGCGTCCTCATTCATTCATCCGAGCGTTCCCTGCACTGTTGCATGTCATGAATCCTTAAGTGTCTCTAATTCAGGCCAGTCAGAGGTGCGCTGGAACAAGGTGACCCTGCTGGTGTTCTTAATCATCAGCTGGTTCGGACGAGGTTAGGGCTGGAAATTGCTTTGGCTCTGTAGTGAATCTATTATCATATCGCACACCCCTCCCTTTTTGTTTTTATCTCTGCTGGACACCATTTTGCATTTCCGCTTTACTTTTCGACATAGGTCTTATTCTCTGTGCGATGTAAAAACTACCTCAGCATGTTGATAATAGAATTTATTTAAATCTCTGTCAGGGCACATTTTCTGAATCTTTATTACTCTTTCCAAACTTGACCATATAATCACTTCTTGGCTACAGAAATTCAATCATTCTCTGTCTACTGACAACATTATCAGCAATTACTGATTTTGTCTTAAGAACGCATTTTATACATTTTTGAGACTTTACTTCCCCTTGGTCCCCTTTGGATTAATATTTCACATTTTCTAACTTAAAATAACGTCTAAACAAGTCTGATGATGGTTTATGGACTTAAAACTGCACAGGACAAGTTCCTTTTTACCTGTTATGTAACAATCTGGGCAAAATGCAAACAGAGCATTTTTGAGTTTGTATTAATGTATGTATTATGTATTCCAGTTATGTATTTGATGGTACACGGTTAACAAAAGTCAATTTTGCATAATATGTCCTTGAAAAAAAAAAGAAACTTCAGATTCCTATTTCTAGCCATTACCAGTGCACAGGGGCTCTCTCTCCATTCACACATTTGTTGGCTCATTCACATGGAGAGAGGAATAAGTGGGCTTCGTTAGGCTGATTAAACCATCACGTCTAATTAGGGCCCGCATCACGCTTGAGTTGACAGCTGCTCTAGCATCAAAAAGATGGAAGATAACACCAGTCCGCCTCTTGCTTACCAGAGTTATCACCACCTGAGTACAAGACTGCGATAGAGAAAATAGTTCTGCATAAAACACTAAATGCATTTGCAGTTTTAAAATGTAAAACAATCTTGAGAAAGAAGAAAGAAAGAGCAATCCATTTGAATAAGGTCAAGGGTACAGTTTCAGTTCCGCTTCTGCAGTGAATCATAATAGGACATATACTGTGGCTATTTCAATACGCAATGTCTTCCTTTGTGTGGCAGTTATAAATTCTTTCTTTGCAAACAATTAGTAATGTCCTTGTCCAAGTGTCAAATTTCAATGAACAGAAATACTCCAGAAAGGCATTGCTAACATCTGCAGTTGCCTGAAATTTATCTGGAGTATCAGGTATAATACACAGGTCAAGTTGGATAGCCTGCTGGATCTTTTCAAGCAACTTAGAACATTTAAGATCAATGTGATATGATCAATTCTTATCTCATTTTGTTGTGTTACTGTATTCTTGAAAATATAAAAAAAAAGATGTTCAGCCTATAAACATACATTTGCATACACACAAATGTACTGTATTGTTACATACTGTTATACTTCATTTTTGAAGTTACTAATGAAATGTGCCAATCGCTACACAGCAATTAAAGTACGTCAGTAGTCAGTATCAAGTCAATGTAAGGACAAACATCAGGAATATGTCTGACAGATGCCGCCAGGAAACTTTGAAGATTGTCCCATTGTTGCATCATAAAAAACGTCAAAATGTATGTTGTCATTTCAAGCGTACAAGGATAAACTTTTACATTCTACAATCTTGACAATAGAGGACATTTTCAAAAGTCAGCCAGCAACCTTTTCCATTTAGCACGTCATCTGTTCCGTAAACACTGCTCAGAGTGCAAAGTGGAGGCTGGATACATTAACTTCTATACAGCCCCAGGAAACAAAAGGGCTGTGCAGCAAACTGTAAATGTAGTTAGCGCTGATGAGACAAAAGACAATTAGCTACTTCATTCAAACAACTCACTCCTAATTGACCCAGATATCTAAATGAGAAAGTCATGGGTTATTATTGGAATGGACCAAAGTTCAGGTGGAGTTTTCAGGCTACAAGTAAACATCAGAATACTGGGGGTCCTTTTATGATAGATAGTTAATCAATACATAACCTTGTGTTAATTGTTACATTTACAGTCATTGATTTAGTGGAGATTTACAAAGCGATGGATAGATAACGAAAAGATATTGTTATTAAGTTAAAGGCAACGCTTAACTTAGAAATGTAAATGAAAAGACAGCATTTAACTACAATGTGCAGCTATTTTTACAACCTTAATTATGTGTGAAAGATGTAAAATGCTGACTTAAAATTAAACAGTATAATAACTGTATATGAGGGAACATATCAGAACAGGTAAAGGTATCTGTACAGTGGATCCCAGAACTGCATTTCAAACAGGGACTGGATATTACTAAAAGTAAATAAATAAATAAAATCTTGCATAAATCTTTGTAACATGCAAATAGGGTGAAGAGGATCCAGAAAAAAACATATGTCCAAAATGCCTAAACTGGACCAAAGCTGATATGTTTTTGTTACCATGAGACATATACAGAAAAAAAGTTATAGAATTTTCAGACTTTTTTTTTTTCAAATTCACACAATGTGTGGACTTTACATCTGTGTTTGAACTTGCCAAAACGCTAGTAACAAAGCTCCCATACTAATTTAGATGTAAATGTGAAAAACACAGGTAAACAACAGCGACCTTTATGCAGATGTCCCTCAAACTTTTGGGAAAAGTTAGCATATGCTCCTGCTGTGAGTGACAAGACAGAATGCTCTCCAGATCTCTCTACATTTCCCACTGCGCTCAGCATAAGGGAGGCAGTGACAGACAGTGGACTGACAACAGACGTGCTGTCAGCTCAAATACTGCACACTACACAGCAAGAGACTGACAGAGACACCGGATAACCTCACAGAGCCTGTGCACTTTCTATACTGATTTAGTGTTCAGCTAATGGTTAAAACATAAAACGGAATTGGCTGGTTGATTGAGTGTAAAAGGAAGAATCACGATTTAAATAATTTTGCAACAAGTTTAAAAAGAGAAATGTGATAGCTTGTCAAATTGTGTTTAGATGCGGTAAAGCTGATGGTGGCATCGGTTCAAATGGGTGAGAAAATAGCTATATTTTAAATGAGACAAATAGTGCTTTTTTGGATATTTTGAATGAAACTATAACAAAAGAATGATTTAATAATTTTCTCATTCTAAACTGCAAAATGCAAAACTGAAAGGCTCCGCCTCTTCATAGTGGCATTTCAGCTTAACAAGCAGCAAATTTGTAGTGACATGTTTTTACTCCAGGAAAACGGCATTTTTTTTTAACCCTACATGTATTACCTGAAGAATTTCTTCAAAAATCGCAAGTAAGTACAGAAAAGTGGGCAAAGATAGGCATTAGGTGAATCCAGGAATTTTCTGAGCACTCAAGACAATAGAAGATTATACAAATATCCACAAGTCACTCAAGTTACTTTGAGTAAATTGTAGTAAGAGAGAACAGACAAAACAAAAGCTCTGAAGAATTGATTTTACTTCTGTGCCTTTAAAGACTACAAGTATGCCATCTATAAGGGGTTATAATATTTTAAAGTCTAAAATAAAACAATTAAATTAGGTCATTTGTAAAATGTGTTTAAGTTGAAATCTAAAGCATGGGTTTCATTCTGTACATAGAAAAGCATATTTACATAAATACATGTTTCTTTCTACAAAGGTATTATCTAACCAGCATACAGCTCTATCTATGCTCTGCCCATATCCCTATAATGCACTTAACAAACAAAATAACGGTTAAATTAAGACACTAAGTTTAATGAATATTTCTATCATTCTACGTAGCATCTTTTCATACATTAATTTAGCATCGCATCACAAAAGCCTTCATTTTGCATTTTTAAATCGCTTTCTACTGTGCGGTGTGTAATTATCAAACTTCACCAAAATAGCCGTGGTAAAAAAAACAAAAAAAACACACCCAATTGCATAATACAAACAGATGGCACGAGAAAGGCGACATCCAAAGACCTCAGATGTGGACAATTTGGTTGATTTCCTCCTCCTTGTGCAGTAGAGATGGGCTGCTGAATGACTCAGTGAGAAGACGTATCAATGGGAGGAAATAACATGATTCACTGCACTGTAATTAGACTCTGAGCCAGATGAAAAGCAGAAGATTTGCTCTTTGACATGGGTCACCCGCAGAGCAACACAAATATGATCTAAATGCCATCAGGCGCGGTGCAGCCACTGGGAGCATTGTGTGAGAACATGCGCCGTCAATTCATTATTTTCATCTATTTCTATCTCATAGCCATTATAACTGAGTCAAAGAAACAAGAGTCAGATGAAGAGGAAAGTTGAAGTTAGCAAGTAATGCTGTGCTCCCTTCACAACAAGACAACAAGAATATGAATTATCTGCACAGACTTGTAGATGATCAAATGGGACAATCTCTTTATCACTATGACAGAGTGTGAGACACAAACAATCTTTGGCTCCCCGCGTCTGGTTGGACTTACAGACTCGACTTATCAGGGGCAGATCTGTAATTACAGCAGGTTGTCAACAGTTTATCACCCTGGTCTCATGGGAGTCCTGCTCAGAAGCCAGCTATGGTAACAAACAAGAGACAGGCCAGCACCAGTGCATGATGGGAGAGCTGTTGTGTAAGAAAAAATGAACTCTTGCTGTGGCAAAAGTCAAAAAGCTAAGAAAGGAG
Organism: Periophthalmus modestus; assembly: GCA_019594935.1. Lineage (NCBI taxonomy): Eukaryota > Metazoa > Chordata > Actinopteri > Gobiiformes > Gobiidae > Periophthalmus > Periophthalmus modestus. Next base: position 13,692,470 of record JAIEZT010000304.1, on the reverse strand, counting down.
CGGATCATTGGTATGTAAAGCTCAATAAAAAAAAAAAAAATCTGTTTGTCTTTCAAAGAATATTGTTGCAACAAGGTTGTCACCTTTCTACTGATATTTGATTTAATAATCATAATAACAACAAGACATTAGATATATCTTTTCACACACTACGCTTACATGGCATGATTATTCACACCTAGTGAGGGTAAGACAGATGGAAATAAAACTGGCAATCTGTGCAATCAGCCCCTCAGACTACCACTAATCCCTCACGCATAAAAAACATTCACTGTGGAAGAAGTGCCTTGCCTAAGGACTTGCCCAATACAACAAGTGTGCATTAGAGCCACTGCTGCCCCAATACAGCACCTGGTATTCTCAGCAGCCTCCCATCCAGTACTAACCAGACCCAACCCTGCTTAGTTTTCAAAGTCTCAAAAGATTTGTATAGTATAATTTTATTTTTAAAAAAGTAATGCTTGTCAACATTAAAGTGTGGTGCTTGTAGTTATAACCAGTTCTTTAGTGCTACACATACCAATCAGGTGTTAGCCAGTTTAGTCGTGGATATAATATATTACAATTACAGTTTCCTTTTACCTCTGTAATATTACTTAGTACTTGAATACAGACTATGTTGTCGCTTTTAGCACTCTCTGTGTAACAACATTCATTATCTGAGCTGTGATGAAGATTCCTCTGAATGACTTTTTTAGAGCCACTTCAAGTAATTCATTTACTGGATTGTCTGTCGAGTGGCCAGCAAATGAGTTTCTATAAATAACGTGTGTTTTTTTAAATTATATTCGTTTTCATTTGGCAGGTAAACAAACCACTTTCATCTTTGTGCTATGCATCATTAGCATAAAAAACAATTATACAAATTATCTCTGTGCCACTGAATAGTTCTACAGCTGTGTATCAGAGCCATACTAAACTCCAATTACATCCGTGTTTGTTAGCAGCAAATCTAAGAATTATACATAATCAAACTATATTCCTGTGACCTCTACATGCCTCAGAGCAATTTTTAGGGTTTTGTGGCATTTTTATATTTGCTTTTGTAGATATTAATTCTTAGTGTAGGCAAATTAAGTTTTCTGTCCATATCTACAGTTAGGCTCTATTTTCTGAAATGCACGGAGAGACATAATGCTGATCACCAAGGCCAACTGTTGACTTACAATTAACATAGCATTTTACTCTTTAATAGTTAGCATTAGCATTCTAATTGAACAACACTTTTTGGACAGCTAAGATTAGTGCTCAATAATCAAATAATACATTTCTACCATAGGCCACTGCATAATTCTCATCCTTCGCCACCAAGTGTCACCACCCTTAACTCAAATTTCCAGTAAACTTCAACAGCTGATCTTAGATGAAGAAACACAGATAAATCTTTTTTATCCAATGTTCTAATAAAACAAACCCCCCTTACTATAATTGTAACTTGTAAACACACAACAATATAAGTGAAGACTACCAAGTCATTTTTGTTCCACTAAATATAAAGCCACACTTCTCTAGGATACTCTCTCCTATAAAATGTGATTCATGAAATGCTGACAGGGGCCCAGTCCTTTAATTATTAACAGTGAAAAGTCGGTGGGAGCCATCACTCACTGCCGCACAAAGGTAATGGGGTTATTTGTTGTGGCAGGGAGCCTTAAACTTTGATTCATTTGGCATTCTTCTATTGTGTCAAGTTGGATGGCTTCAGCAAGTAGATAAGAGGGCTATTTCCTGTGCTCCCGTGACATTGACCACCCTCTTGCAACGCACACACAACACACATGTATGCACACTCATTTTAATCCACGTGCTGCAGTAACATGCACGAGTCGTCCTGGTGAGATACGGACACCATTACAGCAGCTGAATGTCAAGGGGTGACCCTCCTTTGAATTGGCCCTCAGCCGGACGGGATACAGGAAACACATTAAGGGGTTAAATGAAAAGGTTAAGTGTTCTCCCGCAAGCTCACATGTATATCCCTCAGTAACACCGAATGTCAGCTCTCTGGTGCTTCCTGTTTCCAGTTTCACAATGTAAACTTAAATGCACGCTGGTTTATCAGTGAAAAAAATATAGTCAAAGTGAACAGGCAGTAGTCCGGAGAATGGCGGCTAATTACAACCCCGGTGTGCGAAGAGATTCTCAAAAGAGCACACAGCTTGTGGTGCCGGACAACGGGAGCTCAGAACAAATTAGCCTAATAGCTGGAAAGTGCCTTCTAAGCAGAGAGAGAGGTCAACCAGCCGAAGTGTGCTCTGGAACAGTGCACAAGGACAGAACTCAAAGTGGGCCAAGCCATTGACTTTTGAGAGAAGAGGAAACATTATAACAATGTTGTGTCACAAGCGCAATGTAGGTTGTTTAGTTTCATACCATTTGTGTTAGTTTTACCGGTACAGCTTTTTCAGTTCCGATACCACTTTTGTTATTATAGCTTTAAATATCTGCTGTTGTCTGTCTGCTGTCTGCTGTTGACGCATTTATTTCTTTAAATTGGTTGACGCATTTATTCTTTTAAACAAAATCAACATAAGACAAAACTGATCCAAATGTGTTACGTAGGTGTTATTTATCTATAAGAAACATTATGAGACTTTCTGGGCCCACTATGACCAGTAAATAGTCTTATTGCATCATTTTATATGTCCAACCAGGACATAGGCTGAACCGATATTTCAAAGCCGATATCCAATCCAACACATTTTTCAGGATTGGCACCGATATCCGATATCAGAATTGTATCTGTGCCTCCCTAGTTTCTTCATTCACATATTCATGGCTTTCAGCTCCCTCTTATATGCAATATTTTTAAGACTTTTTCACATTCAAAAGATATAATATTATGTATTAAATTGTTGATCGCTATAGCAATCGTCCTGATTTTTCATCATTCTGAAACCCTGGATGTGTACCCATGGATATGTATTTGATGTGTTTATTAAGGTAAAGAAACAGCAGGACAGAGCCAAACGTGCTTCATGTTAAATTCCCTGTGCTTGATTTTTTTTCACCACCTATTTGAGCATTTGTCTTGCACCAGTATGATCGTATAAGCAGCTCCTGAAGTCAAAATAAGTCAGCTGTGTACTGTCTGCATCTAATTTTAAAGAGTTAAATTGTCCAAGAATCAGGAATTGTGCAGTTAGCATGTTAGTAGTTCTTACCATTACCATACATGCATCCATTTTCTTCTGCTTATCCGGGGCTGGGTCGCGGGGGCAGCAGTCTAAGCAGGGACTCTCAGACTTCCCTCACCCCAGCCACCATCTTACCATTACCATGACTGTAAAGCTCTGCCCAGGCTTCTGAAAGTTGCGAAAAGCACTCATGAACTAATTGTGGTGAATAATTATGATGCTCTGAATGCAAAGGTAAATGAGGATTAAATAAAATGAACTTGTTGCATTTTTAAGCTGAAAAATCAGCTACAGCGTCTTTAAGATAATTAAATATACTTTTTAGACATTTGGGAATGTTGGATGCTTAGAACAGATCCTTACATGACCCTTTCAACAAACCAGTGTTTAAGAACCAACCACAAATGTAAAGCTGTTTCCTTATAATTTTCCATGTTTGTTTCTCTTCCTTTTTCCATCAGCAAAACTCAACTTCTCATGACATTAAAAACATCCTTTCTCCAAGCCAGACGCAATCAACTGCAGATTATGGCCATTAACAACAAGTGTTTTCCATGCCAAACCTAAAACTTGAACCTAAAATTGAGCTTTAAGCATATGAGATAAACTTTTCTGTCTCTGAACTTAAGTTCAGTAAGTAACTTAACTTAAACTGCACTTTATTTATGACCATTACCTCAGCATCTCCTCCCCCACACTGTAATTTCAACTTAGAAATCTCATTACCACTGTGTTACCTCGTGCTACACCCACAAAGTCAACCGTAAAAAGTAACCAGAAAATCCATCTCTGCCTGTCTAAGATCATGAAGCTATCTATTTGTTTATCCCTCGGAATGCATCAGCAAACCAAATTAAAAGTCATATCTTTATGCTCCAGGCTGGCTAATATTATTTCCAATCAGGGAGTGAATAATTCAGGCTTGTGTGTGACTAGCGGCCTGTTCTATTTGTAAGTTCTGGGACTACATTAGCAGCATGAGAGGGTACAGTAAGGACAAGATAAATATTAATTGCATGGTTATTTCTTACTGCATATTCATATAAATGCCACCCACCTGCCAGGATCCATGCAGGCAGAAGCAGAGGTTTCTTTCTTGTAGCCTGGAAACAAGACACACAAAGAAATATTAGCCCTACATACTGTACTTATACCATTTTTCATTTCAAGAAATGTATGATTGCGTTGCAGAATCTCTACAACAGGAACTACAACTGAAGTCCCAAATTTGCTTGCAGATCTTATACGGAAGCACTATAAAATTATCTTACACACATTCAGGATAAATTATTTTTTTAAAAGCAATGTGCCAGTTGTGAGAAGAACTGTGTTAAGGTTCTGTCCCTCTCTAAGTGATTAGCTGTACATCTCCTAGTTTACAGTGTGCAAAACATAAAAGTTTATTTTTCTTTACTGGCCCCTTGTGTTTTTTTATTAGTATCTTACTGACAAAAAAAAAAAAAAAAAATTATGTATACATACATACATATATATATATATATATATACACACACACACACACACACACACACACACACACACACACACACACACACACACACACACACACACACACACACACACACACACACACACACACACACACACACACACACACACACACACACACACACACACACACACACACACACATCATTCCTGGTTCTAACCAGGACTCAAACAGGAGTGTTCTGGATGTACTGCAGCTGTCTTATCACTCGTTTGGAGAACAACAGTAACAGTAACAAAGTCAGTAGTTGTCCAACAGTAATCAACAGTCTCTTGCCGGGATATCCATGATGTAAAATACTACAAGGGGAAAGGACACAAGTCCCATTGTGACTCTCCAAAATGAATAGGTACAAGCTGATCTGACTGCATCTCTAAAGGTAAGTGGCAATGCCCTTTCTAAATGAACAGAAACTGAATGTATATTATATTATTACTGTGCCAGTGCTTGAATACTGACTTCATTATCCCTCTCACCTTTTCTTGTGACACATCTTTTGGGTGCCTACAAAGTCACAGGTCCTCTTTTCATCTGCAAATGCCAATGTGAAGCGTATTGTCACCAGCTGTTCTTTCTTCCCCTATCATGTCTTTTTGTGTGCCTCTCAGCGCGCCGCTCCGACAGCCTGCCAAGCCAGAATTATACAGTAGGTCAAGGCTAATGAGTGGGTTTGGAACGTCTCACATATTTATCGAAATGAACCTGCTGATCCCGGGCCTCCTCTGCCTCCTCTCTTATTCACTTAGTTGTTTGGGGTTTTAGAGTTTTTTTGCGGTTACAGTGTGGTCGGCATGGCTCACACTCAAACTGCAGACGTGACTCTTACACTTTGCAGCTAGTTGACAAATAAAAGCTATCTATAGATATACTACCAACAATAGATGGGTAGGATGTACTTCTGGCAGCAGGAAAAAAAGCAATCACAATGAAATGCATGACACCGAATTAAAGGGTCAATATTATGCTATTTTTTGATCTATGTTATTAAGTTGTTTCCTCATCAAAAACATACCAGGAGTTGGGTTTTCCTTCATTCACACGTGTGTTTAACATACAAATCCTGCTAATTGTTCCAGTTTGTGATGTCCAGTGGTAATACAGGAAATGCTCCACTGTGTTTTTAAACTATATACACCTTCACTAGAATCATATGGATAATTTCAGGACAGAAATGTGGAGCAGAGCACTTCGAGCTTTTTAGATGTAGACAGACTAATAATAAAGCATCATATGTATGTGTGTATGTGTGTCTATGTGTGTGTATACAAATTAAATGTATGTATATGTATAACATATACATACATAACATATACATACATTTAATTTGAAGTGGAATAAATATGCCAAGCAACATATGTCAGACAGCAACTTGTTGTTTTTTTTTAAAAGGGAAAAAATTATTTGATAGCAACAACATATTTTAAGTACATTTTTCTTTTCGAAAAATCTCAATATCCAAACTTGATCAAGGTTACATTGTCCCCATTTTGAACGTTCCCTCCTTCAAATATTGGAAAAGGACATTCATTGACTTTCACTTACTAAACATGGGACATGAGTGGCCTAATATGGAAATCTCGTAAAGCCTTTTACTAGGGCCGGTGAAATGGGATTTGCGGTTGCTGTCGACATTGCTTCTCACCATTCAGAGGTAATAGAGGATATATCCCTCAACACATCAGGTAGACAAAGGGATTTACTTACAGCGAAAATCTTTCCGACCTTGTTCCAAGCCCATTTGAAGGTGCAAATTCCCCTTGCTTCGCTCACACAAGTCAAATTTACTTCAACTCCCTTGATAATTTCTTCCGATCCGTTACCCAGCATGCCGTTGTTGTGTTATTTGTTGACGCTGTGCAACTCAAAAATATACAATCATCCGGAGGCAGAGCTAACAGACACAAGAGAATTTATTTAGTCAACACGTTTTTATTTGATTTCCTGTTGTGCGGTACAATACAGTAGCAGAAAAAGCGATATAGTGTTCATTAGTTTTCGTGCATTGGCAATAGCGGTCTAATGGTTTATGCATACGGGGCCAACAGCGGAGAGCTGAGATGATTTAGGATAATGCTCATTTTATGGAAATCAAAGCAAGAAATAAGAAGAGTTAGAGTAACACAGCTGCCTGCCTGTGCATTCCCCCCACCCCTCTGATTGTCAAGACAATTGGATACCAGCTCCCTTTCTCCCCCCTTCCCCTGCTTAGATCAGGCCTCACCTCTCCTTCATCCTCTCCTGTTGGTGCTGTCAGAACGCATTAGGACACTGCTAACGAGTGACTTAAATTAAGATTCCCTGTAGTCTGATCCAGGTGTGGGTAATGAGGTGCGAAGACAGAAGATTTGGGCCCTCCTCCATTCTTTCGGCTGCTAAACGGAGATGAATATTAGCGCATTATTTTTGGCATTAAAGTATTGATAAATTACAAGCCTGAGTGAGTAAAAGTATACTTCAATGTTATGAAAGTCAAAGTGTGGTTGTTGTGACAGTTGTTGTTGGTTACATTATGAGGCCTATTCAAAGAGCTAACACTGATTTGAACTAAAGCAGACAGGTCTAATGATATGGAAATGGAAGTTCATGAAACGCAGTCGTGAGTTGTATTCCGGGAGCTGTGGTGGGATGTGAGTCATGCAATTTATGGGCTGTGATCTGTTATCGTCCCCGTGGCGTGGCCCCTCAGACAGGCTAAAGAGGTGGTCTCACTCCAGTGAAGGTGGAAATGAATGTGGGCTCAGATCCTGCTCTTGTCTGCTCCTCCTGACACCCACACGCTTCTGTCTGGGCTATGTCGTTGCGCCTGACGTGAGGGTGTGGGCATGCTCATATATGTGAGTGTCAGGATGCACTCAGCCAGAACTTTTCTAACCACTCACATCATCTGCCCAGTGATTTTAGGATTTATCTTTGATTTTCAGATCCCTCACTGTGCTGACGGCGAAGATGGGGAAAAAGAAAGCGCAAAGTCAGCGATACACAGCACTGTCCATCAAGCAGTCGTGACTTATCTGGAACAACAGAGGCCTTGACAAAGTGACAAAGTCGCAAATAATGACCACCTGCCTCCCATCACTTTGACAAAACTCATCTGAATATGTCTCCTGGCTGCCTCAGCAAGGTCCCCATCCTCACATTTAACCATTTAAATCACTGAGACAGCACTTCACATTATATCAGACTGGATCTCACTCAGCCTGTCAAATTTAGTGTCCCAGTTTTCTGTATGAACTTTTACTTTGAGTTGTGACTCAGATCATATTTTGCTAAACATTAAATAGTAACATAAAATGAAACCATAAAAATGCTGTGCAGTATCACAGAGTGCTGCTGTCCTGGTGTGGTCTCCCTGGAAGCTGATTGGACAGATTGGACAGGCTCCAGCGTATTGTTGAGCAGCAGATTGGTCCCCAGAAGCACCTGGTGCTTTGTCTCCCCTTTAAACAGGCTCCGTCTTCAGCACTGGCGCTCGTCCTGACACATAAGTCCCTGAGGAAAAAGAGAGAAGTGAATTGGTGTCTGCCTTCCACTCAGGTACATCCTCCCCCCTCATCCCCTGCTGCCCACTCAAGCAGCTGTCAAGGTGAAGCGCTTTTACATGGTGAGGCTCCAATGCCCTTGTCCAATTTCACTTTGGAGTGAAGCTGGGCTGAACATGCCAATCCTGATATTACCAAACAAATTAAATCAGCCGTTTGGGTGCAGAGAAGCGCGAGTGCTGAGGATGCTGGGGAGGATGGCAGCAGAGGAGAGAGAGGGGGAGTGCTGTGTCTGCTCTGATCAGGACATCCGAGCAGGAGAATGGTTAATTGGCTCTGGATGAAGGCAGAAGATGGAGGAAGCCTGTTTTCACGCTGCTGGCCATGTCCATGACCATGCCATGATGGCTGGCAATTAAAGAGCTCATCTGAGGTGAGGAGGCACACCGCAGGAGCTGTTGGCAGAAGAACAATACAACCAGAAACACTGAGACAACATCTATCAACTGAAATGTAGCCATAGAGGCAGCTCCACTGGATCTGTTTTACTTTTACTCACAATGTTTTATAGAATAATGTATAGCCAGTGTACTAGAAAGAATCTCACAATGTGAAACAATTACATGGTCCAGGAAGACATGAAAGAAGGTGTAAAATCTGAAAGACACTAGCCTTTCAAAATACTCTACATCAGTTAGATAGTGAAACCATAAAACAGGAGTAGTTTGAGGTTTTAGTCTTAGGTTGGAATATTAATAATATTGAACAACAGAGAGTTCAAGTAACTGTTTGTATCTTAGAACTGATTGTAATTATGTAATGGAGAATATATTACTTAATATATTGAAGGAAAAAGTCTGGAACCTTGTTTGATGTTGAATATCATAAACAGTAATACTTTGACTACACTTTGCTATGGCAACCAAAGGAATGTAATTATCTTACTGTAATCATGGCTTAGAACTCTTTTTGAAAGAGCAAAACAAACTCACTCAAAAAACAGCATAAAGCCAATCCACTGATCTGAACATGAGCAAACATTCAATGCTCCATGTAAATTACCACATAAAAGCAATCATCTGTTATTCTATAATATTGCCTTCTTTCATTATGATAACTAACCAGTTCCAACATTCATACATTATGGACATGCACCATTAACATTGTTTTAGTCAAGTATCCCGATCAAGTCTTTTCCATAATTAACATCTGCATGCATCTGCATTATATTTGGAGGTGTTGCCAACTCGAACAAAATAAGGAACAGTAAGAAACTTCAGGGGGAACTTCTAATACCAGAGTAGAGAGTAGGGCACCTCGAGTCCATAAATCTTTTGGTGTAATATAGACTTAGCCCACAGATGTGGAGAGTGGCCAGCTCTCAGCATGGCTCTGCTGGGACAGACCTACAGCATTATTGGCCACAGCACAGAGATATTACCAGGCCACTGCAACTTTGCACATTACATATGATGAAATTGGTCTTAGTGTGTAAATTAACACTAAAGTTAAATAAATGAATATTCTGTCTGTTTAGTCTGTTTAAAACCTGTTTTACAGTTAGACTATTAAATTCATATGATGAAAATTATTATTTAATTATTTTTACAACTTTATATCAAAATGTAAAAATACAGTTATGGCACAATATATATAAAAAATAAACACATTAAAACTCTCATGACCTAAATTGTGGATTGATCCAATTCAGTATACAGTAAATGATTTCAAAATCTTGTTCTCACGGGCCTACCACGTGAAAATTCTGTCTCACCCCACTCCTATTTATCATTCAGGTGGTTACTGGAAGAAAGTACAAAAATACAGGATGAAGCAGTGAGTTCTAAAACAGAATATCTCTACCTGTTGTCACTAAGTAGCAGTTACGGAAAGTAAAAATTTTTAACAAACTAACAAAAAAAAAAAGTATCTTAAATATAATTAATATTTATTTTGTGAAAATTAGTCTAACTTGTCATACCTGCCATATTACTGGCTATAAAACAGAGTGGTGGAGATTATCAAGTGCTTTGCTATTAAGAGATTATTAAGTGCTTTACTATGTTAGATTGGAATAGGTTTTACAGCAAACTTCATGATGCATTTATCCAGGCTGATCATGTGAAGTTCTGTATGTATTTTATGCAAGCAACAATAACTTCCTATGGAGTTTGGATGCCTTCCTCTTATGCAAATATAGTGGGTTTTGTATTAACATTGTGAGTGGAGCCAATAAGAAACAGCTCATATGGGACAGTTAAACACATGGGATACTTATTCAGTAACAAAAGCACAGGTGTTAGAAATAACATTAACAATGGCTCTATTCAAATCAATTGTGCCTGTTTCCAGTGAGCTGTCTTTATGAGAGCCAGAGTTCTAAAACAAAAGCTGTGCCAGCCAATAATGGGGCTCATTATGCAGGTGTGTTTCTAACTTTGACTTTGACAAGACTAAACTGTGGAAATGTCTCCTGCAGTAAACTGATGGTGAGGTGGTGAGAAACTAGGCACGTTTACTATCAGTCATGGTAAAAACTATGTAGTATATTTACACTCTTTTTGTGTGTTTACATTAATATAAAATACCTTAGTTGTATTGTAGATTTGAGTAATTGTAATTTAAAATGCTTTGCCTTTATTCTTTAAAGCTTCAAGAAATCATATGCAAGATTTAGATTTTTAATTACATAAGCAAATCATTAATCAGTGCTAATGCAGCCTCTGCAGCTCAGTGAGTAGATTCTGGAAACTCATTTTAACCATCAAGGTCACTTTCCATCCATCGCATTGTGCCCAAAGTACTTTCTTTTTGCACCCTTAGGTGACACACCAATACAAAAATGTCTGTTTAAAAAGTTACTTTGATTCACCACATACCACCACGTACAGCCTGAGCAATTAAAATCATAATAGCAGATTTCAGACACTAAACTAATGAGCTCAACTCCTCTGAGCACAAATGCCATTAGAAGTCTTAATGGCCCCCCTTCTCTCACTCACAAAACAAATGTTGCGCTGCTCCAGATGAGATGTGCCTCCCTGAGTAGAGATCAACACAATGCTTATTTGATTAATACTGTTTGTTTACATGAACATACTAAAAAGCCTCTCCCCGCTGTGCCAAAAGCCTTGATACAATGTGATGTATAATTGGATACTGGCTGTAGGAAACAAAAGAAGAGAGAACGACTTGAATGATAAATGGGAACGCGGAGAGACGAGTGGATTAGGGAGTTGATAAAGCACTTTTTGGCCTTCTTGTTTTCTTTACACAACAGCTTTATTCACGACTTCACTACATGACTTTCAGCGCTTCCCACTCACAGGCCTACTGTTTGTCTTCTTGTCAGAGATATCATGCATAAATCACACTAAAACAAGGCTATCCTCCTCCTCTGGCTGTCTCTTACGTTTGCCTCCCTTACCACATCTCCACGGGGGACCACCTGGATCAGTGAAGGGGGAGATTTCATCATTCGTTCCTGCCAGGATCTATTCTTGCTTTGGTGGGTCCCTCGGAGATTGTGAGTGGTGCCAGAGCTGATGATGATCCCAGCTCTGCACCTCCCTCTTCCATTGGAGCACATCAATCACCTTTGTACACCTCACGGGCTGCAGGAGGAGAGAGTTTTTTTTTTTTTTCTTAAATCTAAAAGAAAAACAAAAACAACCAAGGTAAGGTCAATGCTGGTGTCACGGTGCAGTGAAGATCCCTCATAGCAGGCAAGCACTGTCGCATCTTTGGGGCATGTCAAATGTTTTTATTTTGTGTGTACTGTGTGTGTGCGTGAGTGTTTGGGGCACATGTGTTTTGCTATTGTGGATTTGATATTTCAGACAATCTCACTGGAATCTGAAAAGGCACCTGAGGCGTGAAATGGATGGATGTCTCGACAGAGGGCACCCAGGACGTCAAACACAATCTAAAAAACTAGAGCTGTGTTTTTCCACTTTCATTAGCACACGTGTGGGTTTCCTCTTTTGCTGCATCTTATCTTGAATGAATAGTGTCATGTTTCTGAAGAGGAGTACCTTTTGAATCATTGTGAGAAAATACAGCAACTGCTCGAGAAAAACACAATAAACAGAGATTAATAAAGCACTTACATTACATTACATTACACATAAAATTTGTTCCATGTTATTAGTAACCACATTTGTATTAGATGAAGTCTCCGTGTACAGTTTGTTCTGGAGAATGGAGCAGATGAGTATTACAGTCACATGTACCAGTGGCATTGAAACTGAGCAAGGTGTATTCAATTTAGACTTAAAGTGCAAGTGCAAGTCAGTTTTATGTAAAATGTCTAATTCAGCAATATCTGTGCTATTTAACATGTTGTTATGTGGTTACAATTTAATTACACTTGCACGCTTTATTGAAAACAACATTTTAATTGCACCCTTTAGGGTTTTGCTAAGTGGCTAATTAACAACAGCTAACTCCCACAAAAACACATGTATAATTATTTCTGACCCTTCTGACTTATAAATACAATTATTACTATTATGTTTTTGGCTACTAGTTACTTGTAAAAGCCATTCATTTGCAATACAGTTCAAATATGTTTAAGGTAACTTAGTAAATACTTACCTTTAGCAACAGCGTGAGTGCGGTCATGGCATAGAACAGATCCATGCTAACAGAACTCTTATGTGCATCTCCTTATGTACAGTACAACCTTGGATCTGTAATAGGACCTTATTATACTTCCATGATTCTTTTAACCATCTTCTTTTCCGACTTCCCCTATGAGCTTCTTCCAGATCCATGGCTACTTCGTAAATATCAGATCAAAAAGAGAAAATTCAGGAAGCAAGCCAGCGCCTCAGTGTTACAGTATGTATTGGGGGTGTGAATGTGGAAGGATAAAATTTTGTATCCATGAATGATATTATTCTGTGGCATTATAGGCTAATAAAACATGTTTACCCCCAGTGAAAATAAATTCCAACTTGTCATATTCATTGGACTTAATAACAGATGGCAAAACTTCGTCACTGCTTTATAAAGATTAGGCTACATGTGAAGGTGAAATGATGGAAAATGTGTGCTGACATGTTCAAAGGCTGATCTGTATGGACTCTGGGCCAACAGAGATATAACCTTTGTTTATGAGCTGAGGAGAGCCAGCTGACAGTGCATGTAAGTCAGTGTAGCCCTGCCCACTCAGAGATCTTCTGGTATGCATTAATCAAGTGATGCTGCTTTTTCTGTGCCAAGGATGACCACAATAGTTACCACCAAAACAAATCCATGCCATGTTTCTTATTTTGTTGGGTACATTTCCAGAAACAGAGCTAGATCACTGCATCATTGAAATAATTCAGACACATCTTTAACACTATTGTGTTAGATGTGAATGCAGATGTGTTTTTTTTTTTTTTTTTTTTTGCTGTAAGCTTGTTCCTATGGTAATTGCAGGGAAAACTATTACTTTTATATGTACTGTTCTGTAAGAAAGTCTACAGGAGGTAACTTAAAAGCACACTGACGCGGTATAAAAAAAGAGCATTTTATTAAAACAAAATGCCCATTTACAATGGCGAATAGATAACACCTGCACAAAGGGATGTACATTACAAAAGGGTAAAGCTTACATAACCAACTTGGCAGTGACAAATTTGCATCACATCTGTTGTATTACAGTGCCAAACCTGCCCTAAAGGCTTGGCTTGTTTTAATTCCTGACAAACAAATTGAGAGGGTAAAAGACATGAAGATGCACACTTTTTTAATATTACTTAAGTTTAATTTTAGGTTGGCATTGTATAAAAAAAAAGAGCATCATCTATTCACATTTCAACATGTTTTTTTCACTAATAGGGCAATATACAGTTGTTTCTTGTAAAAAAAAAAGATTCAGCATTACAATCAGACAAACATTTTTTTGTACTATTCACATTTTTTAATCCCCTGGTTAATGTAGAAAAATAAATATAAACTGAACAACAAAACATTCAATAAAATATCCTTTGTATTTCATTGTATTTAGCATCCTGGTAAGTTGCCTTCTAATTTGACAGTTCCTATCATGACAGTGAAAGGCTTTCAACTCAATTCCAGATAATGTTTTCCTTAATGCCCAAGCTTCAGTTTCAACCCATTAAACATGTCAGTGCCTTATATCTACAGACAGGCCTATCTCCAGTAAGTAATCGGATCTTTCTACATGTCTTCACACTTGTTCTTGTGTTCTTCTCAGAGCCAAGGGTGCCATGCGGGGTCCATGCGGCACAGGTTATCCAGGCTGTTGGCTGCGGCCACCAGGGTGTTGACCTTGCTCTCGCCCCCCTCGAACTGCGCCAGGTTATGGAGGCGGGTCATGATGGCAGTGACAGCTTTCTGGACCAATGAGACGAGCTGCTGTGAGTCCATGTTCTCTGGTTGGCCAGCTGGAGATAGAGGCATAGAGGTGTCTTCCTGTGTTTTCTTGTGCCAAGCGATGATCTCGTCTCGGAGGACTGCTTTCAGAATACCATCAACCTGTAAGATGCAGAAAAGAAATTAGATTAAAAGGTCAATCAATACCTATATTAGATGTTATATTAAAATTGAATAAAACAAACAAATCTTTGTCAAGAGATGTCAGTTCACAATCATTTGTAGCAACTGAGAATTTGGTTCATAAAATCTAAAGTACATTATGTATAATCTGCACTATATAGAACTTGAACTGAGAATTCCTCAGTGAGTTGCGAAAACAACTGCCTTCCAGTAATACTTGCACTGGAATACTGTGAATAAAGGCAATCAAACACCTCAGTTTCCACAAAGGCCCAGGCCCGTCAACAGAAATTTGGGGACCTGGAACAAGAAGCCTCACTTGAGCACCCCCCTCCAATATAAATAAATAGGAAGAGGGTTGAATACTGGACCCCTAAGACCCTGGGGCCTGGGACAACAAATACCTTTGCTCCCGCCCCTGTCAACTCCCCTGCAAAGGTCATTGGGAATCTTAGGTTTGATGTACACTTAAAGGTGAGGTGTTAAGTCCAATTCAGGGCGGGTCAGTTCTCTTTAGGGGAATGTTGCTGTGTTGATAGGAGCTCATTATGGCGACAGAGAACTTAAATGCATAACCTTGAAAAAACAGGATGGAACCAAAACTAGCAATCATCACCAAACTAGGTACAAACTGTTCCCAGGCTTACCTTGAGAGTTGGAATTTGAGACAGCACTAAACGTTTTATGGTCAAGGGTTTCACTATATTTGAGTGGATGATTGTTAGGCATTTGTTGTGTTGTTTTCGTTCCCTCGTTCCCTGGAAACGTCCATTTCCTTTGGACCACAAGAAAAAAATCTGGCTTGCGGGATTTTGGCCTCAATTAGTTCACACGGTGTGCTTTGTTTATTTGCTTCTTAAGGACTGCAATTTTGGTCCACATGTGGGACTATCTACTGAACATATACATAGACACATCACACGCCTGTGATTACGGCTATGCTGCAGATTTGTTTTCACTGTAATGCTTGGCAACTTCTCAACACTTATATTCTAGGTTTATTTGAGCTCAAAGGTTTCCACAGAAAGAAATGATTTAAAAAATTGTAAATAAACAAAATACCTTGAAATTTGGCTGTGCAAAGCAGCGTGCCACAGCAATCATGGAGGCGGTGAGGGGCCCGGAGACTCCGATAGTGGTCAAGAACTCAGAGATGTTTGGAGTGAGGCGGAAAGGAACAGGCCGGTTAGCATCCAGGTCCCCAGTGGCATCATTTATGTCAAAGCGAAAGTAGGAGACGTTCAGCTTGCCCGTGTCCTGGAAGCAGCACACAGAAATAAAAGAAATGTAAATGAGAAATATGTTGGTTTATTTTGCATTCCTTTTAACTCATTCAGAGATATAAAGGAGGTACTAAACCAAGTCAAGACCAAAGAAATAGCTGCTGTTATTGATCTGCCTGGTCAGACACAGTAACGCATCAAACTATCAGCAGAAGAACATCTATAATCCTCAATGCACTGCTCTCTGGGCCCACGCTCCCTGCTGACTTAAATATATACCGCCAAGTTTTCATCTTTAAGCCTGCGTTTATGTGTGTGAGGACCGCTACATGAGTAGCCAATCCAGGGAGATAAGCTTCCCTATATGAAAAGGTGAGTGGCTGTGACAGCTTTATAGCTGTGAATTTCAATCCCGCAAGAGCTGCTTCTTCTTCTTCTCAGTCTCGAATCCTCTACCTCCTCTTCTTCTCCTCCTCCTCCTTCTCTTTTCCCCAGGCTTTGTGCTGTCGTTTGCTCCTCAGGACCCAGAGGAGAGCTGCTAGGCAGTGGGCTGGGACACTGGCAGCCCCTAGAGGTTGTGATAAGCCCGCAGACAGTAGGTTGCAGAGGCAGCACTCTGAATGATAATAGGCTAGTGACCAACCAGGGTTTTATTTTGGGAGCAGGTATACATCTGCTACATTAGGGTGTCACATTTAAGTGACAGCACACAGTGACAAATGTCACAAATTTCCAGTAATTTTCAGAACTAGTGTCAAGCAACATGTTAAGGATATGGAGGCAATTTCATGTAGAAGAAATATCTCTGGAGATGTCAAGACTGAGCAGAGTTGGGAAGTAACTGAATACATGTACAGAAAATACATATTCAGAATACTAATTTTCAGTAACTATTCCGGTACAGTTACTTTTTCTTTTGGTAGTATTCAGAATACAGTTAATTTCCAAAAATCAGCTAAATACATTACGGTCCCACAATTGATCCCACAATTTAGGCTTCAAACTGCACACAATTAGTGAGAAAAATAGACACTTTTGTTGTGGTGACGTGATATTTGTCCTTCTCTAATTATAGATAAGATCAAAAGCAGCTTTATGTTTATTTGGTTATGTATTTCCTGTATGTTGAGTTTTAGGCCAATTTAAATGTAACTCAATGTAAAAGTATTCTACGTATTCAGAATAAAGTACTCTGATTGGCCTATGTAATGAAATACGTTACAAAAAAACATTTTAATGCAGGTTTTCAGTGTTCTGTCACATTTTCAACGTATTCTTCCCATCACTGAGACGGAGTTGAGCAACAAATGTGTCCAACAGTAAAGAGTAAAGTTAACTACCGGTATTCATGTTTGGATTCAAGGTATACATTTGTGAAGGTGAGTTATGGTGTTCCTGCTGTGATGTCCTGTCCTTGTACCATATTTGTGAGTGTGGTTTAGTGTGTACACATCTCGCTCCATAATCCTCCTGTGTCTAATGGGATCTGCAGTGTGGAACAGGCAGAGAGGGGGCTTAATACCAGCGCTTAGCTGCCCAGAGGAACGCCTGTCAGGAAAGGCCGATTAGGATCAGAGGGGAGGGGTGTCCAACTGACACAATCATCTTTAATAATGACTTTGAGAAAGCTGTCTCTAGACCCCGGGCACCAGACAGAGAGGCAGAGGCACTCACACAAATGTGTAGTCTTCAAATTGAAATGTCTTTGATAGCTGTTGAGTGGCGGCACTGAATATAATGTTCTCTCAAAACATCCTTGGCATTGACAGGGGCTGCTGAATGATAGGCCATGCGTGAATGTCATGGGGAGAATGGTAATTCATATGAGCAGATATGGAGTGGTAATGGTGATCTCTTAATGCATCTATGAGTGTGGATATCTATTGGATCAGCCATCGCCTCAGAGCTCCCACTTGACCTTGACACCAGCTGTTTGAGGGGGGGGGGGGGGGGGGGGGTACCTGTGCTATCTGCAGCATCTCTGGGTTCAGCCTGTTGAGGTGGAGCATAAACTCAGCCAGACCAATGAGAGCCAGCTGGATGGTGAACATCTTACGGAAGGTCCAGTAATCTGTGGCGTTGGGGAAGGTGTGAAGAGCCCACTCCTTCAGCATGCTCCGTGGCACCATGTTTCCTTGGACTTCCTTGAGGATGTCACGCAAGACCTGGAGTCAAACAATTTAATATTCAATTGTGTTTAACAGTAAGAAATCTTTCAAATATGATATGCTACAGTGAAATGACATTCAAGCTGTATAGTGCTTGTACGGAGACATGTACCTGGTGGCTTGCCTGCGTGCCTCTGGCCTGCACAGTAGCCAGACGGTCGTAATATCTGGAAATGGGGTTATCGTGCTCAATCCCCTTCTTGGCACAGCGTTGTTTGTAGATTTCCACCAGTGACAAAGAGGAAGGGTTGTCCTCCACCAGTCGCATCTGAGGTGACACTGCTACCACACGGGGCACTGCAGGGGGACGAGAGAGAAGATAAATAATGTGCCAAGAACCCAAAGAACAACGGAACACAGTTACTAACCACAAAAAAATATAAATCCTATTCCTTTAAAAAATTTGATTTACAATATTTTGTTTCTTTTATGACTTTCTAGCCTTTTCTGAAGTTGGGAGAAACATTCAGCAAATTGTCAGAGAAATCCACGGGAATCCAATTCGAAACTGCTTGACTATAGTTATACATAGAATGGTTATATATACACAACTGTATGTACTAGCAAAATGAAAGCCAATATCATAACGATTTTGTTACAGACCATGAGTTTTAATTAATGTCCTACAGATAAATTCCTATAATGAAAACCCACATTTACATACACTGGCACCTGAAACCCAATCTAACACAGCTATTCCAATAGGGCATAAATGAGCTGGAGGGGACCATGGAATTCCCTACCCATATTTCCTTTTAAACAAACCAATCAAGTGTGTAATGTAGAGTCGGCAAACATCTGGGAGAGAAAATTGTGCTTAAAAGCCAATAGAAATTTACAGTGGGCATTAGGGACATAGTGAGGGAATAAAAGGGGGTGTTGGTAGCCAATAGCCCACCCCAAAGAGTAGTCATAATGTGTCATTACTCTGCTCATATACCTCAAAATGCCATAATAAAGATAAAAAAATGAAACCCCCATAAATGCCTTAACAGGTATGAACAAGAGGAATGTCTAAACCAAGACTAAAAGACCAAACTTAATGGCCTAATTTTGGTCTACAGCAAAATAAAATTAGAATCAAACCAATTATGTATGAACTGTGCCTAAAACAAGGCACTGAGGGCCTTGTCCAATTTTTGAATCTCAAAATTTTAATAATCACTTCTTAGCCTTCATAAAGCATTACAAATTAACAATTTATGCACTTAATGCATAATGAACAAATAGTTAAGAATACTTCAGGATTAGTAGCTACTTGATTAATGAGGTTAGGTATTAATCAAATAGTTACTAAGCCTGACTCATTCTTAGTAAACTATTTGCTCATTAAGAATTAGGTCTTTGTTCATGCTTTGTTGAGAATAATTAAAGTGCAGTTACAAAATTGTATTCCTTTACCAGTGAAGAAAAGATGTCTCTTGGTGGTTTCCTTCCGCTTCTCGAGGCAGGGGTTGAGGAGACGGAGGAGCTGTAGAACCCTCTCCTCTCTGCGAGACTCTGTCAGGCAGGCATCGTTCATCACCAGATATGGGTAGATCTTTCCGTTGTGGCCACGGATGTAGAGGCGCCGTGCTGCAGTGTTGTGTTTTTGCACAATCTCTACTCTAGGCATGAACCTGGAGATGAAAAAGAAATTATGAGGGGTGATGTATTCTGTGGACTGTTTTGTCACAATTATTTAACATAACATATCAGCTTCAAAATGTTGACTTTGTGTGAGACGGAGTAGACCATCAACTCTCCTACGCTCACATTATAGGGAGAGTAAGCATTCATGAGTATTTGAAAAGTTCATTTGCAGAAACGGATTTAAAAGAGATGCCATTTGCAAAAAAATGTCAAAGGCTTACAATTCAGTTTGTCTAGCAGTGTTTTCAAAAGCCGAATCAGTTTTAGTGCAATAAAGACATTACTCAATCCCTTCTAGAGCAAATCCCCTCAACTATGTCATTTTTAATAATATTTGTAGAAGAAAGAAATAAGAAAAAAATTGACAAATTTTTAAAACAGATATTTGTATTAAGCAACTTAAACAAACAGAAGTTAAATTGCAAAAATACAGCTCAAATAAACAATATGAACTGAACATCAGCAAAGTTATCTATGACATAATTAAAATTAAATGTATTAAATGTATTCAATTTTTTGTGTTTATAGACAAGCAAACCCCACTTGGATAAAATTATCTACCTTAAGACCTGTCTTTTTTTCTGTCATACTGCTTTTGCCTGCCAGCTTGCAGATCATAGCATGCTCTAATTTCTCAACCTGCTTACTAAGGCGGTGTGTGCAAAGACCGTACCTGGCAATTTTGATGTAGTAGTGCGTAGGTTTGGGCATGAGGAACTCCCCGGGGATCTCCACCTCAGCTGTCTGCGCAGAGAAGTTGCTGAGGAAGCGGCATTTCTCTTCGATGAGGAAAAACTTGGGCAGCTGCTTGGTCTTGGCCTCTAGGATTTTGATCCACTTCTTGAGTTTGGAGATGAGGTTGTGAAGCTTCATAGAGCCGGGAACGCTGAAGTCAAAGTCTGGAAACCGAGAGGGTAAGTATTAGTCATAACCATAATACTTCATATTACGTATACTGTCAATCTGGTGTTGGTGCTCAAACCTAAAGGAGGAAATACTTGTACAGATAATCATCATCCAGATTATTTCTGTCCATTTACGTTATGAGAAAACTGTTTATAGCGGATCCTAAGAGAGCTCTAAATTAGGGTTGTCATAAGTATGAAAAATCAGACACTAATCAATACTAAAACTAGTATTGTTGCTAGACACTCAAGTGAGCAAGCATTGATACTAAAACTTAAGTACTGTTATGCTGTGTTGAAAATGAAAGCTCGAGAGCATTTTGTTCTTATTAATAGTGTGGTATCTGTATTGAGTATTGAGCCTATTCCTTAGTCTTGAAATAGAGTTTATAAGTTCAACTCTAATTTGCTTGTTTGTTTAATTACCAATATGATAAAGGAAGCTTTTTACAAATTATGCATTGTTTGCCAATACTGGTCAAAATGAAGGGAAAGCATTATGAAGCTATTAGACCAATCATGGTGCAAACTAAAATCAATAGACAGTTGACTATATTATGACTATAATATCATCCTTTGGCATGTTGTTATTGCAGCAATGCAACATTTGGTATAATTGTTTCCTCTCCTTTTTATTTTACAACACAAGCTCACTGCCTCATAGCAAAAACAGATGCAAGTAGTAAAAACTGAAATATACAGTAGGGGCCGATGTGTTATTTTTTTTCCTCTGCTTTCAAAATGCCCTTGAGCAAGGCATCCACCAAAAGTACAAGAATGTTACACAGGGGCGGCTCCCAGGTGTGTTTTAGAGTGCAATGTCTCACCTCCCCAAGAGCTATAAATACTGACTTAGTAACCTTGCCAAATGAAATCTGCCATGGGGGCAAAAAGACAGACAGTCAGTAAACATGAGGAATGCAGCTCAAAGAGAAACTCAAAAATAACTGAAAGATATTATATATATATATAAAAAATTATATATATATATAAAAAAATTATATATATATAAAAAAATTATATATATATATATATATATTTTTTTTTTTTTATTATATATATATATATATATATATATATATATATATATGGTAACACTTTATAATAACTACACCCTATTTAGCCTTAATAAAGCATGAACAAAGAGTTAATTAATAATGAACAAACACTTAATTAATAATGATTCATGCTTAATAACTGCTTAATTACAACCTTAATAAACACTTAATTAACTATTATTTGACTTGTGTTGGGTATAGTTACTCATACTTAATTCACACTTAGTTAATCCTTAATAACCATTTGTGTGTGTATTTGTAAATGCATATTTATGTATTAACTCAAACACTTGTTAATGATTAGTTAGCAATGAGAGAATGATTTACTAATCCTGCAATGCAATGATAATTCAGACAGCTATTACTGGTTAAGTAAGTCTTTTTGAGAGCTTTTTCTAAAGTGAAGACTAATTATGCTTTATTAAGCAAATTCCAGAGAAATGACAGAATTTTCACAATATTTAGGCCTGTAATAACGATTAAGAAATGTCTGAATAACACCATTAGTTCATGATTAGTTCAACCAGTAACTAACACCTTTTTGTAAACCCTTCTAAAGTGACGACTATTTTAACTTAATTAAGTATTTGTTAAGGTACTATACTAGCCATTGTCTAAGCCCAGAGTACCATGACCCATTTCCCCCTGAATTTTAACTTCAACAGAGGTGGGAATCAACTGCACTTAAAAAAGCAAGCCAAGACACACGGATACAAAACATCTGGATGTGTATTACATTTTTTCAGAACATTTACAAACAATCAAAATCCGTTTTGTCTGCCAAACATCTTATAAACATCTTATTACAAACACTTTCATGCAGGATTCCGTTTCTGAACTCTTCTTTTAAAGGTCTCTAAGAACTTTAGGATTAAAAACAAAACATCAAATGCTTAAAAAAAACAAACCTATAACTTATCAATAAATGTGCCTTTACAGTTTTGAGGTCACATAATTTTTTTTTTTTTTTTTTTTAAACCCTATCAAATAGTTGTTCTTTAGGTACCAGTGGTTGCCTCTATAGGCTGTACAGTTACTTCAATATCCTGCATTCCTGTATACGCTTGTAAGGGCAACCACTTGTACCTAAAGAAAGGCTTATTCTGCATTAGACTCTAGATTCTAGGGCGTGTATAGCCAGTTCTTATATTATATTACATTAATTTGAAAAAAAAAAAAAAACCAAAAAACTTATAACATACATCAAGGAAATGATGACCAAACAAAAATCATAATACAGATACAGATCAATTGAATTGTGTCCCTATATCATAGATCAACCTTCCTAACGGTCCATCAACATGTTTTTTGCAAGCCATTCCATCCACTCAATGACAGCAATGTGCTCAGATAACAAATTATCAGTTCTATTCCCCCTCAGCCTCCAGACCTGCTCTTTGTAAGAGCCCCATGCCCTTTCAATATGTTGTGTATGGGCCCCTCTGTTTGGATCTACATAACTCATGCTGTGGGTTAACTGTGTAGTGATGGTATCCCAACTCCCGATATGCTCGCCATTCATCACTAATAACCGATGAGCCGACTCTCACATGACGTGCAATGATGGGGACTAACTGCCTCCTTGATCTGCACACTACAAGCCGTAGAATTGGCTTTCTTCCACCATTATTTCGCACACCCAACACTCCAAATACCCATCTCTTCCTCTTCCATCCACCGGCCATTCTGCCCCTTCCATACTGAAACCAAAGTCAAACTTGTTAAAGATTATATTAAATTGTTAGATTAAATAAATCTTTGTCTTAAAGTTTACCTTTCTTTTGTGTCGAAAATAGCTTTCATCTATTGCTACAAATTCTCTCTTCCTCCAATCATTTGGCCAGTCCGTCTCTTCAGTCTTTGCATTGCCGTCACACACATCTCTTATTTTTTTGGCCATCCTTGTAAGTGTCGCTGAACTGGCAGCAATTGAGTCATCCATCATGTCTATTTGTCTCAATATTAATCCTTGACAAAATCTAAAAAAACAGACAAAAGTATTTAAATCATTTGAATTATTTTAAGAAAGAACAATCATTAAAAATATGGTTGTCACCCACATGATTTTGATGGAGTAAGTCAACTTTTTCAAAATGTTATTCAATCATTATTATTATTATTATTATTATTATTATTATTATTATTATTATAATAATAATAATAATAAACCCCTGCATGTGTAGAGTCGTAGAAAAAAAAATATAAGCACAGTGCAAGCTCTCAGTGCCAGACGCGACTCTCCAGGCTCAAAGTGCGCGCGAATCTCGCATCATATTCCATACAAACAGTGCTTTCCTGTATCACGTCTTTTTAAGTCCTCAAAGCGAAGAAAGAGGAGTCCAAACACGGAGAAGAGGCATCTGTGGATCACCTCTGTACGTGTCCTATGCGTATTTGTACATGTGTACAAATACACAGTATTTGTACGTATTTGTACTTCCCATTATTGCGCTTAAAACTTCGCGTAATACTCTTACCCTCCTCTGTAGCACTGTTTGAGCTGACTGTTAAAGATCATTATAATGACGAGTTTTTCAGTATCTCTCCAGTCCCAGTGCACTGAGCTCAACCCCAGTCCCACACTCGTGCACACTCGCGGCCAAAGAGGAGCTTGCTACTGTTGCCTACAGACCGAACAGCTTTTTAATACATTTTAAGAATGATTCACTATTATGTATCTAAGTGTAACATAATTAAACTATAAATTGGCCCAATGTAAAATATAATATATTTCACTATAAGTATCAGATATTAGCTTATTTCCATAGCATGAATCAAGCATGAATCCCCTCCTCTCAGCTGCCACAATGTCAGCTAGCTGGGTGACTTTGAGAGGAAAAAAAATGAAGCAATGATAAAGTTACTAAACTTACCAGGCATAGCGATCTCCAGTGTTGGATCTAGCCTTCAGTGTCATGTCCCGATGGCAGCTTCGGCATTTCATCTTACTTTTCAACATTTTGTTCTTTTGGAGCCACTGGATAAGTTTTAATGCATTTCTTTTAGTCATGTCACAATTAAAAAATCTCTTAAGGCGTGTGAATCGGCTCATTGTTGGACATAAGATATTTCCTCTTGAAAAAATGAATCCACTCCAGCCTCATTTTGTGACGTAGCTCTCAAATGCGCGCTAGTTTAAATTTCATACTTAATTTTTTGAAATTTGTACTTTAGTGTATGTAATATGAACGTAAATAACATTTTGATTTAAAAAATCGTATAATTTTATAACGGAGAGAAGCGACTAGTGTTGATGACGTCATCAACCGCAGACGCACACCCGCGTGCCGCTCACCTGGCGGGTTTATTCTGAGCTCACTGGCTCCTGTAGTTCAGTCATCCTCCGAAACGTGTTTAAAGCAAGAAATGTCTGGCCGAAGGCATAGAAGTACACCCTTGACCAAAGAGATGGAAATCCAGGAAAATGTCGATGACAGTGCTTCCAGGAGTAAGTATTTTTTTGTATAATTTTCTCACGCAGGCGGTCCAAAGTTAGTGCACTTCTTAAGCTGCTTTCTCCAAAATGTCCAACGAAATATGTAATATAAGACTTGGTGTCATATAGACCGTGCATGGCCTGCACATGAGAACAGTCCAGCTGATGTCACAGCCAAATTAATTTGGCACAACTTTAGAATTTCATCAAAAGAGCGAACAATTGAGCAGAGTAACCTACATCTATATCTTGTCTGCAATTATGTAGGCCATAGATAGATAGGTTAGGTAATAGTTAGGTAGAATTGCCATGTACTACACATTTAATATATTAGAAATGTATTTAATAGATTTCTTGGCCTTGGAAAATAAAACAAAAAAAACTTACTGGTTCATATGGGTTAAGAAAAGTTGGTAAAAACAATATTTACTCAGAAATCGGAAATACATTTTGATAAAGTGTTTGAATATAGAGTAATTAGCTTTTTACTTATTTATGTATGCGTTTTAGGTTTGTCAGTTGCCCCAACAGCATCATTAAGAAACCAAAGACGATTGCAAGAATTGCAAATGTTGGAAATGAAAGTGGACTTTCAAAATGAGAAAATTAAGCAGTTGACTAAGGACAATGACTTCTTAAAAGAACAACTGGCAGCAGGTAATCTCCTTTCATTTTAAAAAAATGTTCATAATCATTCCAGAATATTTAGTTGTGTTGTGTTGTGAAATATTAAAATTGGTTTGATAATCTGAGAGTCATCTGAAAATGGTGGTAAATATTAATTTGGATATGTTTACATTACAGCTCTCAGGAAAACTAACCCTGGTTCCAGCTCCACTAGCTACAATCAGGTTTCTGATGAAGCAAATGGTACTTCTGACACAGAAGCAGAAAGTGTCAATGCAATATCATCAGAAAACGATACTGAAAATTCATCAGCTGATGAAAAAAAGAAGAAAAGAAGGGTGAAGAAGAGACCCAAGTCACTGTCAATGAAATTGGATTGTCAAAGAGGTAAGATTTTGCTTTTTAATACTTCAGTTTACCCATGTCACTTCTGAGGCAGGGTTGGACATTAGACATTTGTGGCATTTCTCCACTGTGAAACCTTCCAAACAACCACATCCATATGACCTTGATGGCTTTAAATTGAGATTAAATACAAATTTTATCGACTCTTTTTCCTATGCATACCATATACTGAAGTCTAAGTAATCTATCCATACCATAGTTAGACCTGCTGTACCCTATACAATCTATTTGGGCCTCATTACATATCATTCTAATGACAGCTATGCAATGTCTTCATCTGTTTAAGTGTATAAATGTGGTTCCTCGCTATTTTTGCCCTGACAATTGTGAAACATGCTTTTGAAATCATCCAATGAATAATTAGGGTTTTTAGAATGTGGGTAAATTAGATGAGTGTAGAAACACTGCTATTTTAAATATTTTATCTTTATTCTTTCCATTTTCTTATTTACAGTTCAAAGTCCAAGAGGTGGCCAGATCCCAGAATATTCTGAAGATATTCAAACAAGGTGGCATCATGGCTCGTGCCTTCAAAAAATATGGGGTGGACTGTAATACAGTTGTCATCACTGCTCCAATTGCCGAACTGTACATAGGCGCACCAGAAAAATACAAACAAATGATGCAGACTTGCAGTAGTGCTGTGAAGCTGTCAGTGTTCGCAGCCCAGTGTGCACTGGCTATTTCTGAAGATGCTGAGATAGAGCAAAAGGTCAAAACTCTGAAAGATGCAGGGAAGCTAATTCCTTTTAAAACTAAATAGCGCAATGTATTAATTCTTAAAGAATGCAGATTGTGTAAAGTTTTAAATGACCGTTATGTTAAGGTAAAAAATCTTAAGAACACAATCTATAAGGTTCTCTGTCCTATACACTCCCCAGAACCAGACTAATGCAGAATAAGCCTTTCTTTAGGTACAAGTGGTTGCCCTTACAAGCGTATACAGGAATGCAGGATATTGAAGTAACTGTACAGCCTATAGAGGCAACCACTGGTACCTAAAGAACAACTATTTGATAGGGTTTAAAAAAAAAAAAAAAAAAAAAATTATGTGACCTCAAAACTGTAAAGGCACATTTATTGATAAGTTATAGGTTTGTTTTTTTTTAAGCATTTGATGTTTTGTTTTTAATCCTAAAGTTCTTAGAGACCTTTAAAAGAAGAGTTCAGAAACGGAATCCTGCATGAAAGTGTTTGTAATAAGATGTTTATAAGATGTTTGGCAGACAAAACGGATTTTGATTGTTTGTAAATGTTCTGAAAAAATGTAATACACATCCAGATGTTTTGTATCCGTGTTTCTTGGCTTGCTTTTTTTTAAGTACAGTTGATTCCCACCTCTGTTGAAGTTAAAATTCAGGGGGAAATGGGTCATGGTACTCTGGGCTTAGACAATGGCTAGTATAGTACCTTAACAAATACTTAATTAAGTTAAAATAGTCGTCACTTTAGAAGGGTTTACAAAAAGGTGTTAGTTACTGGTTGAACTAATCATGAACTAATGGTGTTATTCAGACATTTCTTAATCGTTATTACAGGCCTAAATATTGTGAAAATTCTGTCATTTCTCTGGAATTTGCTTAATAAAGCATAATTAGTCTTCACTTTAGAAAAGCTCTCAAAAAGACTTACTTAACCAGTAATAGCTGTCTGAATTATCATTGCATTGCAGGATTAGTAAATCATTCTCTCATTGCTAACTAATCATTAACAAGTGTTTGAGTTAATACATAAATATGCATTTACAAATACACACACAAATGGTTAGTTAAGGATTAACTAAGTGTGAATTAAGTATGAGTAACTATACCCAACACAAGTCAAATAATAGTTAATTAAGTGTTTATTAAGGTTGTAATTAAGCAGTTATTAAGCATGAATCATTATTAATTAAGTGTTTGTTCATTATTAATTAACTCTTTGTTCATGCTTTATTAAGGCTAAATAGGGTGTAGTTATTATAAAGTGTTACCATATATATATATATATATATATATATATATATATATATATATATATATATATATATATATATATATATATATATATATATATATATATATATATATATATATATATGTAAATAAATTACAGCAAAATTTTAACACTATTCATTTTAGCTGCTCTATCTGCATTAATATTATTGCCCTTTAGAATGCTGTGATGTCTTTAGATACCCAGCAATTGGTTGGCGTTTCAAATCCAGCTTAACCAGTCATTCTGCTTTTGGACAAGAAACTTCACTCACCATGCACTCAATTTTAAATGAAAATGAATTTCATTTAAGTTTGCCCATGAGCAAGACATTCATAATTTTAATAAAGTTATTCACAGCACAATTAGAAAACTTTTGGACGTTTAACTCCCAGGGTGAACCAATTCAATTAGTGGTACAGCAGGAGGCTGTCAAGTATTAAATCCCTGTTACAAGTCACAACTAATATTGCGCCAAACATATTGTGATGAGCAGAGCAATAACAACTGAAGGAGAGCAAAACAAAAACCCTTTTCTGCCCCTGGGTATCTGTAACATGCACACACAAACACCTAACGCTATCACTACAGTGTGCTCTATTGTACCACCTCAAAGAATGAATCCAGGAAGCTCCGAGGTCCTGCCATTTCAAAGCTGTTCAATTTCTTCTGCCATGAGGCCTCCTAATACTTTAAATAAGCCCTTTAAAACAGCCAATGTTCTTTGCCGAGTGGCCCTATTTCGCTGTCAATCTGTCTGCAGTTCACCTGACCCGGTAGAGCAGGGGGTGGAAATTGAAACTGCGGGGGAATTGCAACCAAACAACAACTCAACAACATTAAAATGTATAGTGCCCCAAACAGAAAAAGTAGTACATGTTTTGCTTAGTATAAACCATGAATGAACGTGGTAATATTATCTCATACTTTACATAACATACTTTACAATAATGCAACACATTTAAACATTGGCTTCTTTCAATCTTTTGCACTTTCAAGGCAACAAAAAAGAGACGGCATCAGAAACTATTGATTTGTGCCCATAGTGTTTATAGTTGCAGAGTCTAACAGCTTTGTAAAGTGACTGCTGTGAAGCCAGAGTTATTTGGAGTTGCACTGAAGTTCTCATCTCTGACCCCTACTCTGTATCCTCATTCCTCTCCTCGTTACAGAGAGAAAATGTGTGGAAAATAGTTTAGCTGCTCTGTGACCTGTGTGAAACTAGGAGTTATTCCTGTGGCCTACCTGCTCCACTGATAGGGGGAGGGGAGAGGGGTACTGCAGCTCTAAATGATGCTTCAGCCAGTGGGGCACTTTAGAGGACCACTATTCCCCCATGGACCGTCCCAGAACTATGTTTGTGAGTATGAGCACGGTCAGACTTTCCAGGGTTACTTTAGCAGAATGAATGGGATACAGAGCATAATGGCTTCAACTGTTAAGGTTCACATTTAAATGTTATGATAGGAAAATATGTCGAAGGAAATGCATTGAAATGAGAAATGGCATTTAAATTGATACATATTACTGAAAGTCAAAGACACACTTGTGACAAAAGTGTCTGGAACAGATCCATTGCTAAAACAGTAACTCATGCAAATAGCATTGGCTGTAATTGGATTTGAATGCCTCCCTGCTGCCAAATGTTATATGTGCACACATAAACCCATATTTTCCGGCCCACAAACCCTGTGAAAGCAAGTGAGCGCTAACGTGGAGCGCGAGTGGAGCTTGGCTGCTCAGCAGCTCTGTAAACCATGTTTGTTCCGCTCGGGGAGCCTTGTGTGGTTTGGTCTCTGTCTGCACAGTCCGGTGTCGCAGAGGGGACAGTGGTGGGCCTAACACACCGCACCCACAACACCCGCCTGGGGCCACTCGGCTGCAGCACACATGAGGCACATCCACATCTGGGGAGATTCATCAATGCGGAGCTCCAAGTCTCAAAAACTGTTGTTTGTGTTGTTAACTTCGCCAGACTGCATGGATGGGCTTTGATTACTAATACCATAACACCTGCCTCCAGTCTTTTGTTTTGCAGTACTAAATATACATATTCCTTCATGCTTTTGTATGATTTTATGCTTTTCACTTCTGACTGTTCATTATTGCCTATATTTTCTCTGTAAGTGAGTGGATCATTTTCTCCCTAGCTGCTTTTCATTCCCTCTCCTTGTCCTTCTCTGTCCCAGGGCCAAACACATTAGCTCTATAGGCCACTTTCAAAACCAATGAAGAGGAAAAGCACAGGCGAGGTGGCAGGGCGACGGCAGGGAGGAGTAAGTGCTATGTAGAAAAAGCAATGAACAGGATAAACCAGGCTGTTAACTGTGATTGTAATTTACAGAACATGCATGTGCAACCTGTGGAGCAAGTGACCTCAGTGACCACTGAGGGCGATACCTCACGTAATGTTGTAGACAACATACAAGTCTTCATATTAAACACAATGGGGCCTTGGGCCAGACCTGAGAGCACATCACATCCCAACCAAGAAACATCTAATTTGTTAATTTACCAACCACACAGAAAGAGAACCCAATGGAATAGAGGTGAGCAAACTATTGTATCTGCCCAATGAACTGCACCAACATGCCACACCAAATTATATCATTTGCTTCAAACCTAAATTACATTGCACAACATTATTGCTCCAGAGGACTGTGCCTTCTCTAAATGTGTTTCAGCTAACATGTTTCGGTATTTAAACTGTCGTCTTGTATACTAATCTCACTTGAGACTTTACTGACTGGGGGTGTAAAAGGTGTCACTAGCAAAATGTCTACACTAGTCTAACCTTCACACTGTGTCCAATGCTCAAACTTGGAGACAGTTTTGATTTGCAAAGTAAAGAAGGTACATGGGCAAAACCACATACCATATTCATTTTCTTTTTTTCTTTATGAACAAGTGCATCGCCTCTGTTTACTGACTATTTTAGCTCTACATTAATTACCAACATCATAGCGACCTTTCTCAGGGCATTAAAGCGCATGACAGGTTTTCATGATTTTCTAAATCATGAAAACCTGCTAAATATTTTTTATAGTTTTACATCACTGAAGAGGCAGTTGAAAAGGAAAGGAAGTAGGAGTGAGTTCTAAAACGAAATACCTTCATCTACTTGTCATCTATTACCTCCAAAATGCATACAAGGAACATTTTTGCTATCACTTTAAACCTTCCTTTAACAAAATAAAACCGTTGTCTAAATTGCACAATAGTACAATGCACAAAAGCACAGTGATTAGACTAATAAAAATAAATGACATGTTTTGGCTCTTGTTTACAGTATAGCTGCTAGGTAACTTGGTTCTAGAATTACCTGTACATGTGTCATATCTGCTGCCCATGTCCAATCACGAGGTATAAGTATTAACTTCATCAAAATAAAAAAAAATAGAATAGGAAGACAATAACAATAATAATAATAATGATTATAATAATAATGATCTTAAATATATTGATTTTAACGTTGATTTTGACATCAACATCATATGCACTTTAAAATGTAATCACTTAGGTTTAGTATATTTATCATAACATCTACACTATCATAATCAAAATCAGTAACTAACCTGTAGTGAATTGTCCCTTCATCTTCTGGAAGACCGGGTCCTGTGCAGTTGCCTGGGCACGTCGCGCCAGTGACTCAGATGCGGCGCTGGAGAACATGGTGGACACGTTGGACACGTTCTCTAGGCCCACGCCGAAAGTGCTCACCAGCTTCTTCACAAAGTTCAACGTGTGTGGCGTGATCTTGGCATCAGACACTGCTCCGCTTTTCTCAAAGGCGACCGAGTAACACTTAGCCAGGCCTTGCTGAAGCTGCCTCAAGACCTGCAGAAGAAAAATATTATAATTTAGGTATTAAATAATGTTAATCAAGGGTAAATGAAAAGAATATTCTAGCAAGGTCCATCACATGTTGATGATGTTGGTTTATATCATGTATTAATGTATCAAAAGGAAGGCAAAAATACAAAACATTTCATGGTTATGCTTTAAAACATAAGGCCTATCATGCCATATTTATGTTAATGTAAAATACTATCAGTACTACCTATAGCCTGTACTGTGCTCGATGAGAAATGGAAAAAGATAAAGACCCAGCATGCGCCTGGCCTTGTCTGCCCAGTGGAACGGAGCATAGAGCCTGCAGCTGCTGCGAGTGGCCCCAACTATCACAGATAATCACAGAGTCTCACACACACCAACAAACTCCAGGAGCTTAATCCCTGGGCCCATCCTACACGCTCACCGCACCCATCCATCACCTGTCGGGTTTTTGCCTCGCGCTGCCTCCATTTCAGCCAGTTTCCTTCCACCCACAGTCTGAGAGTTACACTGTGAGAGACTGCAGAGCCTGGCTAAAACTATCTGAAGCACCTGCCCAAATGAGAATGTCAGGCCTAATTCTCGCTAAGATGAAACAAGAGCTGTCAAATACAATGGAGGTAATTCAGTTCAGATTTAGTTTCACCATGATCCTCTCCTATTCAGATCTAAATTAAAATTCAGATACCTGGCTCACTGTAGTCAGAATAAGACTATAATTGCTTGTATTCACATAGACTAAATAACACTATTCATAGACAAAGTATTTTAACTTGCACAGACAGGCTGTGCCAGCACTGGTCATGTGGACAGGAGGTGGCCTCACACACACCTCCGTGATCTGTACTTGGTTTCAGACACACACAGCTGAGCAAAGCCACATGGCCAGTGTATTATTGTCTCCCCGTGTGAAGTGCACACACCAGGACAACAACTCTGTGTCCCCTCACCTCTTCATGCCAGTTCTCCCTGAACCACACCATCTGGTCCACAATGCCCTCCAGAGAGGAGAGCAGGGTGGGGTGCAGCTCTCTTTGCATGTGCATAATGCGGCTGCAGCGCCACATGGGGGCCGTGGCTCTGATGGGCCCAGGGTCAGAGCCTCCGGTGTGGGGCTGGGCTCCCACAGAACTTGGCTGCTGCTGCCCAGAGGCATCTGGAAAAAGAGCGGATAAGGACAGGGCATTAGCACATGGGGAGTAGACTAAGGAGAACACTTTGAATGCTTCACATAAATATGCACTGAATACATTTAAATTATAATATATTAAAGCAGCTTCCAATAGATGGAAATTCAAGAAAATCAAATTAATTGAGTGTAGAGGGAGTGATGTACAAAGGTTCCCCAAATCCCAACTGCACAATGAATCAAATATTGAAGTTTTTTGTTTTAAATAATTTTCATCTCCAACAAGTCATTCACCATTTATAGATTGACACTGGAACTGGGCTAACTTTATTTATTTATTAGTATTATATTATTATTATTATTAATAGCCTTGGAGCTTACAATGTTGTACAGGTAAAAGAGCTCTCTACACAAAAAAGCAGCAGCAGCTTAGGTGATCTATGTAAAATAAAAGAAGAAGCATGGATTCTAGTAGAGTTGGTTTTGAACATTTTAACTGTTAAACAGCAAAGAAAAAGATTTGTTATTTTAGAGAATGGTCAAGAATCAACCTGTCCATGCCCTCATATTTACTCACCACTCTTGTAGCGCTCCCTCTGCTCAATCTTCAGTGTCAGGTACAGAGTGCGTATGGGGAAGTACACCGCCTGGGGGTACACTCGTCCCACCTAGCAGATAAAAGAGGGTCACCGATTACATTTCAAAGACTTCCCCTCAGGAGTGCAAAAGGGGGAGTAGGGAGAGGCAACAGAGTGAGAGAGAGAGAGAGAGAGAGAGGTAAAAAGAGAGAGACAGAGGCAAAAAGAGAGAGATTTCTGTGATACAGCCAAAGACCTGGGCTCAAACAGACTCCATGTTTGAAGCTTTGAGTCCAGGGACTGAGGCGAGTTTAAAACATGTCATGGCTGAATTACTTTACTGAATGTGACTGATGATGAAAGTGCCCTCAAGACTTTTCACCAGAAGTCACAAAGATCACTGGG
This sequence comes from Periophthalmus modestus, assembly GCA_019594935.1. Taxonomy (NCBI): domain Eukaryota; kingdom Metazoa; phylum Chordata; class Actinopteri; order Gobiiformes; family Gobiidae; genus Periophthalmus; species Periophthalmus modestus. Next base: position 13,658,460 of record JAIEZT010000304.1, on the reverse strand, counting down.
GGGGCTTAACAGTTGAAGTCAGGTTTGAAGTTACCCAAAAAGTCCACAGACTCTGATAAAGAGTGAATCTGATACTGTACAAAAGTTATGAAAGAATGTCTGTGTAAGAAGGCCCGTTTTATTGATATCAATAGGTGACACAAAATGTAAGAAATTTAAGTGTCAATTCCATTTGCCATAATTAAACAAAAGTTGAACATACATTGACAAACCAATCCCTTAATGAATATCTTTAGGGGAAAAAAAGCCTTAAGCAATAGCAAGTCACTGAATTCAGAGGAAACTGGAAATTGTAATCTTAAGCGAAAACTAAAAGCCACATTAAAGATGAAAGGAGTAAAAGGCAAGGAGGAAGCGAATCCACCACAGATCAGTACGGTAATGGGAAAAAAAAGAAGTGTCTTGAGAGAACGAGATAGAGGGACATAGAAAGCGAGAGAGAGAGAGAGGGAGAGAGAAGGGGGAGAGAGCAAGCGCTAGACAAGGAGAGGGGAGAGAGGTGTCCGAACATCAACATGGAGGTGGTGAAGATTGTGTGTTAACTTCTGATTCATCTTGCCGTCGTTCCCCGGGCACTCTTCTGTGCACCTTCATCAATATTTCAGCATACGTTTTTTAAACATCCCGCCGCCACAGAGAAGCACTAAATAATTCAAGGCCAGAAAAGGAGAGAAACCCTGCCATGCATTGAAATGTGGCTCTACCCTTTACGTAAAAGGGTTGGAGGAAAAAAAAAAGACTTCATTTTAAAATAGGTATGGGAATTTTAAATATTAGTGTTAGAAGTACAAAGTGATTATAAATATCTTGGGCTGCTTTTTGAGGTACATTAATATAAGCTGAATAGCTAAACAAGTGCGTGCAAGTGCGGTGAAAGAAGTATGGCTTAATTAGCACAAAAATGAAGGGAAGAGGATGGATGGCCTGAAAATGTCACTTTCATCTCTGGCTCATATGTTCATAGTAAGGAATGGAAGCAAGTCCCAATTAGAAATATACACGGAAATAAGGGTAGATAAGATACAAAACAACTATCTGTAAATGGCCATCTGATTCGCATTTCCTTTTGCATACAGTGATTATCAAGTGTTGTTGTTTTTTTGTTTTTTTTAATCAATCATACCATTAACTTAAAGAGGAGGTATTTTACTTCTATGGGGTATTAACTGGTAACACACAGTATATTTAGATCACAATGCTACCTTTTATAAACATGTTTTATAAGTTTCACTTTTGTTTTTGACACACTGAATCTGCCTTCCCTTCGCCCTCCACAAAGAGAAGGTAGTCACTCCCCCTTTAGAGCACAACACCATATCGCCTTCGACAAGCATCCTGCCAATGAAACTACTGCACATTGCATCAGGTTTGTGAAGCTGTTGTTGCATATTTCCTCCCTCTTTAAATATCCATAGCATTGCTGCTCTCTATTTAATTACTTGCACGTTTGTGTGTCTATACAGAAAACACATTTTAGATTTTTTTTTGTCCTTTAATGTGTCTTTAATTTGATTATGAAATATGTCAGGGATTTTTTATTTTCTATTTTTTTAATTTTTGTATGAGGCACTGTATTCTTCCCTTGTATTGCCTCATATTAAAAGATTTCCACTCTCTCCTTTATCCAGCTCTGCAGAGCCTCAGTACAATAGTGGTCTTTGCAGAGGAAGGCGGTTTGTCACAGCAGACTACTCTTTGAAGATCACCCTCTTCAAATTGTGTGGAAATAATACTCCATTAGGCAAAGCAAATTAGTCCTTGGTTTAATTACTAGCTCGGTTCCTGCAGTGCGGATGCATACAATATTAACTTTATAATCATTTCTTGAACAAATAATTTAAAAACCAATTCGGCTGAGCCTTGTGAAAACTCCAATAAAGAGCTGGGAAGGGGATAGGAGAGAATCAGAGTGTTTCATTTGGTAAATAGAAGGCAGGAAGAAGGCTATTCATTTATGCTGATTAGTGACGCATGCCAGACAGGTGCACTTTACTGAAATTATAGCCCAATAAAAGATGAGCGGTTAATGCAATTAGAGTTATAGACTATAAAATTGGATACAGAAAGTTTTAATAACCATACCTGACTGATCAGATTGAGCAGAGGTTTGCCTTCTGAACCCACTAAACAGGTGAGGAGCTGTGGGATCCAGGCCAGCCACTGAATGGGCGGGACTCCAATGCAGTATTTATCCACAGCATCTGCCAGGGTGTTCTTGTCATCGAAGCTTAATAGCCATAACACCTGTGGAGCACAAAAAGAGTGGTTAGACAAAAAAACACAATGATACTGATAAATACACATATACCACAATATTTAAGAAAAGAATAAATATAAAAGGTGCATCTTGGCAGGCATAACAATTACCTTCCACTTGTATGTGCCTCTCCATTATGAAGAAGACATTAACCCATTTCAGCCCTGTAGGTTTCTAGCAGCGGGCCAAATCAGGCTACACAGATTGCGTATAATTACTGATAATGACTGGTCATCTCATTTCATCCATCAGGATACTGCAGTGCCAAACTAGCTTGGCGGCACAGTAATAGAGTTCACCAAAACATCTAACTGTGTCTGAGATGTCTGTGTAATCCCTCAGTCGTCTAGGTATGATCCATAGCAAAAAAAAAATTCAATTCTGAGAACTGGACAAAAGTTTTAGAGTGAAAAACTTGTCCAGTCTAAAAACATTTGTCCAGTTGACAGAATTGATTTTTTTCTTTTGCCATCTAATTGGGATGTAGTACCAGTGACCATGCATATTAGAATGTACCATGGCTCATGTCGACACCTGTCCAATTTATTACATGCTTCTATATTCTGTATTGTCCAGTGGCAAAATTTTTAAGAAAACAATGTACAAAATGTTCTCACTTGAATTCAAGAAAACTTTTTAGCACCTATTCTATTGTAGTACAAACACTTTGTTTAATTACATGATTCCTGGAGAAGCCACAACTGTAGCTGGTTCATAATGCACTTACAATAATACAACAGATCTAAGTAACATAAAAATTAAAGAACATTTAAAAATGGAGACATGCTTGCGAACTTAACACCAACTACTGAGTGTGAATTCTGAGAAATTCAGAATGTGGAAAGTCCATTTCTGTAGACCTAGCCTACATACAGAAACTGTAAACAATAGGTGTTTAGTTTCAGTGTAGTTAGTTCCTCCCTTCAGATAGATATGTCAGTAATCTGACAAGAACTGAAGAAGCAGCTTGGATGAGCAGCAAAACGTCTACACTCCTACAACTCTTTGTCCAACTGACAGATTTAACTTGGGCTTTTACATTTCTGATTAAATAAAACACTGCACAGTTCCCTGTACTACTGTGAAAGAGAAAAGACCATCAACAAATAGAACTGAAATAGAACAGATAGAATAGAACAGTCCTGGTGAATACTGTTCTTCAATTATAAAACACTGGTGCTGGGTTTTCAGGTGCTCTCAAGGCCACAGATGAAACACCTATTTATAGAAGTGTCTGGGTAAAATGGTGGAGTGCTTGTTAGGACACAGTGCTCCTTTACCCCCAGCAGCCTTACTGAAATGGGAGGTACAGTTGCATCACAGTAACTGCAGCAAAAAGGTCAGGGCATGCGAAGGGTCGTGAGATAGTGGCGTCAAGGGAGGCCATTAGTCTGTTAACCTCTCTGCCAGCGGACGGCCTTCACTCCACCATTGATTCGGCGTGGGAACCCGTCCACAGACCACCGCCGCACAGTAATCGATCAAATTACAACTGTGTGTTTGGGAGCGGCAGACAGAAGGAGAAAAGATGGTCTTCCCTTCTCCTCAGCACCAATAATGTATGAAGTGAATGGGGCCAAGGCACTGAGGAATCAACAGTGACCCTGTGAGGAAGAGGAAACTAAGATGGAGCTAGTGGTTTGTACCAAACAGTGACGTGCATTCAGGTGAGGCAGGGGAGGCAGAGCCTCACCTGTCAATCTTGGAAAAAAAGGCTTAATTATAAAAAATAATAAATGTTAATATTTGTAATCTGGCATGTATTATAAACCCCTTTTCCGTTTGAATTCAACATGAAACAATATTTTTTCAAGATTATCAGAATTTTCGCATGTCCCATAACTCCCGTTTAAATACAAGGAGGAGTGGCGCTGTGAGGCAGCACCTTGTTGTGGCTCATTGCTCGCTCATTGCACAGTATAATTCCTCACAAACTGTGCTGGTATGCAATGCAAATAATGTGTCGTTGTCCCTCTGTATATAACAAATAAAACACTCTGATGATATGCTCTGTCATGCCATATTCTGGATAATGTATGAAATGTATTTCTGAAACACGTTTAGGCTTGCAGATTAATTATGAAACAGCAGTAAAAGTTCTCACTCGGTGACTCATGGCAGTGGGCGCTTCTGAGCCCGTGGACTGTTGCGCCATCTTCTTCGTTCTTGAATTTGTTAATTTCTTATCAAAATGGAAGATTACATTTTCAAGCTAAAAAGATTCGCAAATCTGGATTTTCAATCAAAGCAAGAGGTTATAACTAAAGCAGTCTGGAAAGAACGTTACCTGTTCTTTTCAAACAAAGTGGTATACTTGAAAAAACTGGCTGTGCATCCTACAAGAAACCTTTTCTGCTTTTCCTGACTACTATTTTTAACAGATGACAATGTGCTCTATATAGTACTAACTGGAGCGACTTGTGAAGTGAAGGAGGCGTTTTTGGGTTTTGACGACGTGAGTGTAGACAGACGAGCCCCTGCAACAGCTGAGTATGTTATGGGTGTGTTGCAGAAATGCACCTGTGTTGAAAAACTTGTAGCTCAAACATATGATGGGGCTTCTGTTACCCTTGGAAATGATCTCCACTGAGTCAGAGAGACTTTTAAAACTGAAGGACAACAAGTCAGATGTTTTTGTCCAAAAGGATCATCGCATGGATATCATGTACAAGTAAAGGTAAGACCATAAACTTTATTTATTTTGGCTTGAAATAGGCTCAATTGGAATAAATTTTGACCATAAATAAAATGAGGCACATGTTTATGTAATTAATGCTGATATGAGATATATAGCATAACTCATTGTCTGTTGTCAATCAAATCATGCTTAAGGTGCTCTTTTGGGTTTATTTGCACTTGTAACTGTGACTCTGAAAGAGTCAGAACCTCACTAGCCATGAATGGTACCAAACACAGGTTACTAATTGATGCTGTGAAGATGGCTTTCTATGCTATACTGCCTCTTAGCACACATTATAAAACAATAGAAAAGTAAATAGCAAAATAAAAATAATAGAATAGATAAGAAATGATCTTGCTCAAGTACATGTGAGGACAGAATTGCTGACAAATACATTTTGTGTAATTTGTTCTTTTAATGATCTGGTGTGGTTGGAGTTGCCAGAACACTTGGCCTTATGATGATTTGGTGACACCCAATAACAACTAATGTCATGTAAGTCTCACATTAGTAAACATCAAAACAGACTGACAAAGATCCCTAGGAAATGGCTTTACTCAGCAGATGCGTGTGATGTTATATTTTTGACTCATAACTCGTAATAAACCATAATTAACCCTTTGGTTTTAACCTCACCTTCGCCAAGTACTTGCGTGACTTGCTCTCATTCTGGTGGCGGCAGGCATGGAGGTAGCAGGTGATGGCTGACACACCCAGGTGTAGCTGCCGATCCTTGACAAAGATATTTTCCAGATAATCTCCCCACATGGCCCAGGCCTTCACCAGGACATCATGCATCTGCACAGCTGCGGAGAAGGCCTTGTTCGCCTCCTCTGACCTGCAGCCAAAATAATAGACGTGAGACTAAAAGATATAACGGGGGAGACATTACAGTAGAGGGCAATGGAGAGGAGGAGGATCACGAGCATGAGAAACAGATGATGATGATAATTTTGTGAATTATGCACTAAACATCAACAACAACCACATTTCATTACTCTGGTGTTCAAGCTCCTGGAGAAAGCATTTAATCCACTATGAATAAATGTCACCAAGGGATCAGCCATTTTGTTGTAAAGTAATATGATTTGAACCCACCCTATCGTACAGCTCAGATCAATTCATTTAATACCATCTGACATGGAGTATGAGCTTAACATCTTCCCATTTCATCTGAACTGACAGCGCCACAGCAAAGTTAAAAAAATGGCAATAGCTATATTTATCTGTACACAAATACTCTGAGCGTGAAGAGCACTGCATGAGCTTAAAGAAACCTTCGAGGGGATAAACTTGAAAATCTTTGGGATATTTTTTTAACCCTGGCAAACCAATTCTTACACTTCTGGATTTAGAAATTGTAACATAGTGGGAGGAAATAGACAGGTAAGTGGTGGCAGGAGACATGGGTTTCTTTGCCTGATTTATGCTGACAAGGCAGTAAATTCTGAACCATCAGCTATTTTCACATTTGAAGAATCTTTTTTTTTTTTTCTTTTAATGGAAAATAAGATACGAGTGGCACCCTGGAACATTCACCTCACATTCAAAATAAAAAGACAGGTGCATCAATGAAAAAAACATACTAGGACTTTTATATAAATCCAGATTAGGAGCACTGCCAAGACTGCTCTCCCATACACTGCAAGTAAAACATCTCCCAAGCCAATCAATTAAAATGTGCCATTATAAAAGGCATTTTGGCATGTGATGAAGAAATGGAAGCTTGATTGCTATGGGAGCAAGAGCCGTAGACCCCTCAGTAATACTTAATAGGGTTGCCTCGGCTACTTTTGCTACCAGTCGAGACGACAGGAGCGGTAGCGGTGGCGGCACCCGGTAAACTGTCAAAACCTCCGACAGCCGTTTAATTGAATGATCCCAAAAATCCCCAGCACTAGCGTGCACACTTATACCCCCTCTCTGGCCCCCTGCTCTGCCGTTAATTCTCCCCCCGACGTACAGGGGAACTTTAATGACGGCAATAAAAACCCTGCCGAGGTGGAGGCAACTTCTGCTGATACCGGAGATTCCCAGCAAATTGCCTGGAGTTAATTATTGAGCTGCATATACATTTAATAAGGCACCCGCAATTCATCTTCCCACCCTGAGGACGCAGTGTCATGTTGGATATGACGAGATGGGGGCAGAGTGGATATACACAGCCTAGTCAACCAGCAAGGTTATAGTTATCTGCTCTATGGGCAACCCCTGCAGTTAAATGCCTAACAAACTGTTGACATAATGTATAAGAGTATCCACTTCTAAAGACATGTCAACCAAATCTCTGGATGCTCTGCTAGTGGCAAGATTTTAAAAGCAATGTAGAGACAATATAATATGCCCACATGTATAAAAGGCAAGTGATAATGTAGAGACTCGAGACAAACTTTCTCAAAAATGTTTTTTTTTTTTTTTAAATAATAGGTTAAATGGTGACATTGTAATATCAGATTGATGTGCGAAGACTTACTTGTTGATCTGAGCCAAAAACATGCCCTTGAGTGCGTAGAACTCAGCTGTCATCTCTTTGGTGAAATACTTCAAATTAGTTGACTCAATCACTTCCAACCCCTAAAAAGGCAACAGTCAATTTTGAACTTAATTAGTGACAAATAAACTTTGAAAATAAGTTTGGAGACATTTGGTGTCGAGACAGGGCAATAATCACAGGTGAAAAACAAACAAATGGCGCAGTGTTCATTAAGAAATAAGAAAAAGAGGCGTTAGGGGAACTAGACTTCCATTATGGTGAGGCTCTGATTAGGTGTCCCCCATGTGCAGCTGTGACAAACGATGTGCAGAGGGAGAGAAGGGGGAGAGGAGGGGTGAGGATGTGGAGGGAACGAGTGGGGGGCAGAGAGAGCCAGAGGAGATGAGATAGAGGTGAGAAAGTGTGAGAAAGCAAGAGAGGGAGAGAGAGAGAGGGGAGAGGACTGTCTACTGGCACTTTTAATGACTTGTGGTGTGCTGAACCACTTCTATTAATCAGAGCACTTCATAGGCTTAAGGAACATCTCCATAGTTACACTGCTCACTAAGTCTTACTGCTATCTCCTAAAGCCACTTTGGACACTTTACTACTTTCCTTAGTCAATTGTATTCATGTTAACTAAGCATATTTTAGTTACCACAATCATGGTCAACTAGATTCATCTTTTTGTTTTAAATTAGCTAAAAATATATATCTTAGAAATGCTACAAAAAGTGTGAATTTGCATCAAGCACCTTCATAGTATTGACAAGTGTCATGATACTGAAATTTAAAACTCAATTTTGATACAAAAAATAGACTCAATACTTAATTCAGATATCACGATAGACAATAGAAAGTACTATCATTTAATTTTCAACATTAAATGATGGTACTTTCTTTTACCATTACTATTATTATAATTAGTCTTATATCTGTGTAATCTTGCAGTTATCCAAGGGCTTATACTAGTCTATGTGGTCTTATACTTCTATGTCCTGATACAACTCCAGATCATTCTAAAGCTATTCAGAAAAGGTCCAATTCTGTCCTGTGAATGTGACTTTTAGCATCGATACCTGCTCAAAAGTGTGTCTAGTTTCGTTACAAGTTTTAGTATCTATTCTTATCTGATTTTAGATATTTTTGACAACCATAGTACTGACCCCATCTTGCAATGGTCAAGAACTAATGCAAACCTATGAATCTAGTAGTAGTTAAGAGTAAATTAGACAACTTAAACATACAGTACATACCGTCCTAAGCAAACTAGAGCCTTACCTGCATACACTCATTCTTGCCCATGACTCCTGCAAGCTGCAAGTAGCATTTGACCTGCTGTCGGATCTTCTGAAAGCAGTCCACAATGGGCACTGTAGGGATGGTGTGGATACGGCTCAGGATGTCCAGAGCTACATTCACCAATCCCTGTTTTTAAAAACGTATATAAATGAATTATAACATAATAACATAACATAATTAATTAGATTTACTATTGAGAATGCCAATTCATCTCTGTACCTGTTTACGACCAATTTTGCCATATTGAATGATTGCAGAGGCTGACGCATGGACTCCCAACATCGCATTGTTGTTATTGGGATCATGCTGTGTGTTGGTCTCATATGCCGTCACTATCGCTGTAGAAAAAGGGGAGACAAATATGACTCAATCTGACAAACAGAGCATAACGAGATTAATTTGTCAATCCTCTACCTCCATGACAGCCCTGTCATTATAACACACGGGAGGGCAGCAGGTATTGAACAGTAAATGGACCATGGCGATAATTTCCATCAAGAAAAAATTCACTTTAAGTTTGAAGGGCTGCTGTGTACGAATGAACTCAACTTTATCTAACTATCATTATATCTGCAGTTCACAGCATGAATCGGTACCCCAGGCTGCTTGAAACAACATATTTTGCCATGCTGGTCATCCAGAATAGCTTCAAAGTCACAGTAGGAATGAATGAAGGTTAAAAAAATGTATGTGTGTGTGGCTATGTATGGCTTATTCTACAGAGAGAAAAGAGTTGGCATTTGAAAACTCAGAGCCAGCCTCTGGAAAAAAAAGACATCTTCCTGGAACTAGCAGCAGCAAGCTTTGACAATGCTATATGACAGGACATTGGACAACTGCCCTTTTCAAACACATGTTAAGACTGCATGAAAGTCAATACAAAGTCAACAGGTGCGGTAAGGCTATGGAGAGCGTTACCTTGGTAATGATGCTGTCGCCACATGAAGATACTGCTCCAGTGAGACAGGTCATCGGACACTATGGGCAGGCGGTTCCTCCAGGTCTTCACCACAGTTTTCATGTCATGGAGGCTGGTGTTGCGGCCCAAGTTGGCTGGCTGGAGTCCGGCATTGATTTGGGCGGCTTCCTGGAGCTCAATGATCTGTTGTGCAGCCTGAAGGGGATTACAAATGCAAATGTTCTTAGTTTTTCTGGACTTAGACTTTTAAAAATATTTTGTAATTTGCCCCTTTGTGCTTGAAGCTGGTTGGTTCACAGTGGTTGTCAGAAGGATGCCACTCCCAAATATAGATTCATCATCCTCACAGAAGATTTAGTATCCAAAGCCAATATTAGTCAATCTCCCCTAGCCAAAAGCGGCATTTGTATTTACAGTTAGAATTGTGTGTTTTTTGACTTGTTTGGTATAGCTGGCAGCCTGCTTCAAAATCTGGGTCCAGACCTGGCATAGCAGCGACACTTAATTTTGCTAGTTTCGTTAGAGAACAAAAACAAAGTATACCACATATCAAATCTGTTCCGTTTCATCCCTTCTGACCAGCAGAGGGCGGTGCTGAAAGCACTAAATGTTCCCTTCGCACATGTGCAGGGTTTTATAGAACCGTAGTTAGATATGCAACTTTTGTGTTGTATTATACCAGTTACACTTGATTCCAACTTTCACTGGCCTCTGAATTTTGAGACAATTTAATACAATATATCAACTGAAATTAAGTAGAGCGGTAACCATAGGATTAGAGCAAGAAAAAACACATTATGTCATAGCCTTGCTGTTACGTATATTGTCATTTCTGATTACTTAGACTTTTCATTTAAAAAAACAGTGTCAGGGGGTCAGTGACTTCAGGTTTAAACTCAGCAAGACAGACAGAAAATCTTCACAGATTAGATGGATCAGAGAGCTCAAAGAAACTTAGCTTAAAGAACAGTATACCAGGACTTCTCTGACACAAGCCAAGCCTCAAAATAAAACTTTCTAACACCTTATTGTAGTAGACCTTTACCATCATCAGATGTGGAGAGAATTATAATGCAAAATATTGAAAAGTGTCCTAGTGTGCTAAAGATCAATCAATTCTGAACATATTTTTCAGTATTGTTATTCTTGTCCAGACCAGAAAGCAATTTGCCACTTTTTATGTGTAATTGTGCTTGTCAGCGGTATGCATTTCCTGTCAGAATTCCTCTTCTTACGCATATTTATCCAGACTTGGTACACACATGACAAGACTAGAATATTTTCATCTGCAAATGTTGGAAAAAAGCAGGTAATTTTAGGCCCATCCAAATATTAGCGCAAAAATCTAAGCTTTCAAGATTGCTTCTATAGGTAATCAAAATCCACCTTAGATCTGTCACTATAAATGTCCCACGAATGGGGCAAAAATTTGAAATTGATAAGTAAGGGCTCAGTCTCATTGTGTGAAAAGACGACTTATCGATTGTTCCAAAGCCTCTCTGCGAACATAGAATCAATCATTCCATTATGACCGCTCATCAATCAATATTAATCTCCGCCCCACTGATCAATACTAGGGCTGATAATCCATAGATAGTCATTTGGAGACTTGGGAAATGGGACCTTATAATAGCTTGATTTTCTAGTGTATGTGAACCTCACTGTATTGGCCAAAATTCCCATTCACTGTAGCTTATGGAGCTGTGAATGGTAGTTATAGAGTCTGGAATAGAGATTTACAACATAGTGCTTGGCTGGCCAGGGGAATAAATAGCTTGTTTTTCCTCTGCTAGGGTAAATAATTGGACAGCACATATGTAAGAGCGAAACACCCAAATAAGGGAACACAATTTAAATGGAAAGATAAATGTAGCAAATGTATTATATGGAAGACTCCCGAAACAAAATAAATTAGACAATGCAATATTTTTCACAATTATCTGTTCATATCAGCTGATAGCCCATTTCTAACCTTCATTCAGAGAGTCCCATTCATCATGTAAATGTAATTCTGCACCAGGTATTTAATCAAATGGTATCTGATGGCGAGCAAAGTAATTACAGCCGTTCTAAACTAACTCCGTATTCTCTTCTTCTCTTCGTCTCCACTTGTACTCTTCCCCATTGTGTTAACTCATCACCTTTTTAATTCCCATCACCTGTCTTCTTTTTCATGCACTTTTAATCATTGTTCCGGTCCAATGTAATCTCACATTGTGGAACCAAAGAGGCTTAAAATATTTTAGATGTTTCTTTTTTTAAATAATCTATCTCAATTTTACAAAATGAGTTTTCGAAGGGAGAGTAGATAAAGGCAGCTATCTGGAGGGCTCAACAAGGCAGTGTCTCCAGGTGGTTGATGATCTCTTGACATGGATCTCACAATATAGAGCTTATCACAGAAAGACTAGCTGCACTGTATAGTTATAAATAAGCTTTCATTACAATCTCAAATTCTAAATGACAGGAGCATGTAGGGGTGGCCGATATTGACAAAAAAATATATATCTTGATAATTATTTGCATTATTTATAAAAAGATATTCAGACGATAGTTAAACAATGCATCAGGAATGTGCTAAAATGTCTAGGTTTAAGTTCAAGTCTAGCAAAAAACGTGAATGGTCCATAAAATGTATTAGAAATATCAATGTGTAGAAATATCATTTTATAACCTTATTTGGGAGATTACACTACTTTCAGTCTCTTTGAAGTGATTTTTAATAGATTATAGACAATACACTCAATATTCTAATTTTGCCAATTCCCCCAAACAACACATTTTGGATACACCAACATCCCACCACTAGGGACAAGTATAAAAATGCAAACAAGAAATAAAAATGTATATTGACACATTACAATTTGTACAATGCAGTCATGTTTTAAAAATATTGCCAAAAATGTAAATGTTGTTTTTCAGGTTCATTTGAGGCCTATTGCGAGCTCACCTGCAGCAGTGGGGTGTGCACATGTGACACAATGTGAGGTAGTCTTCTCCACTCGCGAATGGCTAGGCTAGAGGCCATTTCCACCAGGCGCTCGATGAAATTGAGCTGCTGCTCCTCTGGGTGACAGATGGCCAGGTACCCACGGTGCATGTTCACCTTCCAGGCCATCTCTTTGGGACAGCTCAGCTCCACCTGAAACACAATAAGGAAATCAGAGGTTATGAGTCAGATGATGAGGGAATTTACTCAACCTTATTTCACATTCATTTAACAACAAAGCACACTATAAAACTAAACATTTACATAGTATACAGGTTTTTCAAAAGTTAAATTTTGGTCTGCAATCATTTTTGCAGACCAAATTCATATTGGGTACCTAACCAAGTGGAAAAGTGAAGCTTTTACAGAATACACTAGTAAATTTACTCATATTTTAGATGAAAAAGTCAGGTACTCCAGCTTCATCAATATCTATTAATATTGTAATTAACATATGGCGAGAAAATGTGTTTTGTGATGTTCAGTTTTAGGTAGCCCAATACTCCCTCTATCCAATTTTATCATACAGTATTTGTCCTAGATAATCAAATGCCCAACACAACAATAAACACTGTTTATTATTGTCTTGGGCGGCGCTGTTCTAATTAAATTAAAACATCCAAGGGGAGAGGGACTATGACACTTTGTGCATAATTTAGTACCCAGATAAATACAGTGCAAAACTGTTTCCCTGCTCATTTTGTGAATGGCTTCAACAGGACTTTTGTGCTAATGACTAATCAGGCTGACGAGTCTGACACAGAGGCGGAAAGTGGAAAAGGCCCAGCTATTGATTAAAACTCAGAGTGCATTAACGCCACACAAACAATAGCCCAGGGAGCATTCATATCAATGTGTTTCTGCTGTCCACTCACAAAAAATACGGATCACACATAACACTTCAAATCTAAATCTGGACCCATGCTAAAATAATTATTTAAAAACATTGAGAAATTATTTAATTACAAAGTAGATTTTTTTTTTTTTTTACAAAGAGTGGTGGATATGGATAAGGATGGTGGAAAAAAAAAAGATATATACTTTTTTTTATTCTCCAATAATGATAATCAGGTCATATTTTTTTTAAAACCAGTGAGATAAGTAGGTGCAAGAGACATCTATATCAAACATTGTTAAGATCTCAATTTGGGAAATATTCAAAGTCAGAAAATGTTGTATGTCCATAATAAAACTATATATAACAGAACAGATTTTTCTGCACTTTTGTCATCAATATCAGTCACATTTTGTGCCATACTCAACCAAAACATTTGAAGGTACGTTTTAACACATTTCTGATGAAATGCAAGAATTGGATCCTCATTAGGATCATCCCAAAAATTATATATATTTTTTTTGTTTGTTTTTTTTTTTTTTCAATATCACAGTCATACAGGTAAGTGCCAAAGGTGTAAATGTCCTAGTTTCAAGTATCGCATAAAAAAATGAATGGATAATACAACCTTAACCACAGACAAGGCAACAAAATGAGGTGTTAAAATGTACACAACTTTTCTCGTTTACTTCATAAAGTCATGGAAAAGGGAGAAAGAATGGGAATGACAATAGCATGTGAGAACGAACGCACAGGTGTGTATTTGTGTCGCCCAATGTTGGAGAAAATTACAGTGATTGGTCAGAGCACATTTATCAGACCTGACACTTGATGAATATCCTCGAGACAGAACCGCCCTTATCAAGAGGCAGCATTAATTGAAAGCGGGGGACATTTGGACTTCACTAGACTCGGACTGTGTATCTATGTGTCTGTGTGAGTGTATGTGTGTGTGTGCGCGCGTGTAAGGAAGGGGCAGGCAGTGTGCATTCGGGAAAACAGAAAGCCTCACTCTTCTCCTCACCATAAAACAAATCACCCTGCAGCAGATGCCTGGTAATTGCTCACATGCACAGCTGTCGTAAATATTAGCGGCTAAAACTGGAGCTGTGGGGGCAAGGCTAGGAGAGGGGGCACTACACACTATTGAGAAAATCTGAAGGAATTATGACAATTATCAAAAAGGTTTAACGGTGAAAAAAAGTGAGATTCGATTTTTTTAGTATAAATTTTCAAGAACACCCTGTAATAAGGAAGATCTGCCCCAAAACTTTCAATTTTGGAATTGGCAATAGTCAAAACTATCCAAAGATGGAACATCATCTGCAAAATAAAAGTCAGCTTGGAGGACATGCAAGCCCACTCATAGTAAGAATGTACGTTTTTTCAGTCTATTTTTGGTCTAAACTAAACTAGTGGTCAAATGTGTATTATTCAGCAGCAGTAGTCTGAATGAAAATGATGTTGGTAGTTCGAACAAAGTTAAGTCTTGAAGTCTGAAGTTGTGGAAGGATTCGACAAAAGAAGAGAAATGGCTGGATAGAGGAGTGGAGTACTGAAGCTGGGATAAAGGGACTTGTGGTGTGGCCGTCCAGACAATTTAATTAGGTGTCACCTTAGGACAGAATGGCTCAATGGATTGGTTCCAAGTCTCCTTGAAAGAGCAAAGCAGGAGTTATTTGTTATACGTCAGGTGCTATCACAGGCCGCCCACCCGTCCACACTTTGTTTTAAGAAACATGAGGCCAATAAATTAACAGAGCAAACAGCTGAACTGCATTTCTTCAGTTTATGGTCCCTTGTCTTATTCTCCTGGGGAAGTACCACAGGAGACTACAAGTAGAATGCTCATATCAAGTTACAGTACTTTGCAGTGACATGGGACTAAAGCTTAATATACAGCACTGTACTGGAACACTGCAATTTAATATATAGTCCATTCTTTGCCTCGCCAGGCTCCACAGAGTCTAAAAACTTGTGCCTATATTTTCTTTTTCCCCATTAAGAGTTATAGCTTCTTGAAGAGTGTAAATGGCGATCAGACATCCGTACCTCCATATCTGATGACTGGGCACTACTCACCTGTACCAGAGCCTCCTTCATGGCAGCCCAATTGGAAACTCTCCAGGCACACTCCAGCACTAGATAAGGGTTGGAGTGTCCTTTAGATTGTCCATATTCTGTCAATGGCTCCCACTGGTTCAATTCCTTAGAACAGCTAAACATAAAAAGCAGAGAGATAAAATGCTACGATGAGTTTAAAAGCAATGTGTGGTATACTGTGCATGCCGAATGTTACTAAATTAGCATTTGGTCTTTTTTTACGATATAAATTACCGTATCCAGTGGTCCTCCCAGAGCTGGTACTCTGGAAAGATGGCCGGGGACACATTGCTCCTCTCATGCTCTTTTCTAGCCTTCTCCATTGCTTTTTCATAGCTTTCCTGGGCCTAAAAAGAATATTTTAGGACAAAATTAGGCTAAGATTTAAATATTTTAGCACAGCAAAAAATAAACTATTGCCTCCATGTGTAATAGAAGATGGGGAAACTACAGGATAATTCTTAATGCTTACAACTTATAATCACCAATGAGCTATTCCTTACCTGCTCAAAGAAGCCATGTTGTTCATAAGCAATGGCAGTGGCTGTCTCAGGAAACTTGCATCTTTTTTGCCACAGACCAGCCCACATGTCCTCCTCCTGAAGCAGGGAGTAGAGTTCTGCCAAGGAGTCCAAAATCTCCTTGAGAAAACAAAACAGATAAAAGTTAAGTTTAGTTAAGTTTAGAAACTCATGAGGGCAGCTCACCTGTTGTGGAGGAGTGATGCTCTCCTGCTCATAGAATTCTGTGCTCTGTTTGGGCTTGCTGTGAATACTCAGGCCCTTCTCAAAGGCCTGCTGCTCCAGCATCAGAGTGGAGCGCAGCCACAGGTTGTGAGTCTTGCCCAGGTATTTTAGAACACAGGGCCGGATAGGGATAGGAGGCACACATTGGGACATGGCCTCTACAAAACAGTTGAGGGCGCTGGGCTGACAGTCCCTCTGAGCCTGGTGACTGCCACTGCACAGGAACGGACTCATCTCCCCCGAGAGAGCCTGGACAACAGCAGAATAGAATAGGGTAGGCAAGAGTCTGGCAACTTAAGTACAAGAAGGCAAACAGTCTAGTAAATGAAAGAAATTACAAGAACTACAGTGTTTCCTGGCAAATACTAGGGGTTCAACATTCAAATTGCAATTTGAATGGACACACTTAGCACATTACCATGTATGCAATTTCTGATCTGATATCACAATTTCCTGCACATATAACAAAATATTCTCTCTTATTCTGCTCCCTTAATCTAATATTTCAGTCTGTCAGTCAACTCTCCTTGACGGGTTTAAAATATGCACTTTATATTATTATTACCGTATTTTTCGGACTATAAATTGCACTTTTTTCATAATTTGGCCGGGGGGTGCGACTTGTACTCAGATGCTACTTATATGTAAAACAATTAAAATATATAATTTCACATCTTTGTTATTGTCACACTGACAACTGCGCGAGGGCACAATAGGCTTGTTTACCAGTATGACAGCCAAGCAAAAGTGGTAGCAGCGCTTCATCTGCTTACGGAGTTGGCAGAGCTGCTCAGAGGCAACACCAGGGGATGAAGAATTCAATGGATTAGTGATGTGGAGTAAGATTTAGAGTAAACTAGTTAGCTTGTTTTTTTATGCTTTAGTTATCTGATTAACTGTTAATATCTTATGTTAACATACCAGACACGTATTCAGTTCGTTGTCTATGCTTCATGTAGCTGAATAAATATAAATGTTTTACGTTAGCGTGTTGTACTGCTATTCAGCCTGTTGTTCTCTATATTATTATTATAACTTGCCTTTAAAGATAAAATGTCTGTTCTTGGTCTCGGATATTGTAATTCCCCATAAAATGTGACCAAGTCCAGTGCGACATATATATATATATATTTTTCCTTCATTATTAAGTATTTCTTCACTGGTGCGACTTACTACTACGACTACTCCAGAGCGATGTATGATCCGGAAAATACGGTAACTAAAATTACAAAAGTATTTATAATGGTTCAGCCATAGTTAGGATCATTTCCATTTCTTATAAAACATTTTACAGAAAACTCTACTCTCTGCTTCTGACAGCAAGATTATCCCCTCACATACTCAAAAATAATTTAAAGAAAAGTAAAGGAGGTTGAAGAACGAAACTAATTCACCAGTCTGCCAGACAGTCTTGTAAACTGACATTTGATGGTCACTTTAATCAACCATGCGAGTTTGTCACATAAGAGTCACAACTCTTAATGTTTTTCATTAGTGAACCTCAAACATTTCACAGCTTCAATCAATCTAAATTAAAACCACTGAAAAAGTCTCCAAATCTTCTATATGCATCTGGTTCATTACACTCATCACAACTTCCCTTCTTTTGCCTCTCATTTCCATATTGAGAAAAAACTGAATGTCTAATTAGGTGTAAATTGCATATTTGCTGGCACAAATTAGGTATCCAGGGGTCTTAGTTACAGTACTACCAACATCACTGATAAAATATGAAGATAAGATAAACACATCAAGACAAAAATAATTGTGATTTTCGTAATAACTTTGACCTGTATAACATTTTCAATAAAGAACCCTATTTCTTCCAGACAGCAATCTTACCAGTGTGTTTAGTTTTACATGTAATTGTAACAAAAACTCATTATCAAAGCAATTTAAAATGTATTGACTGACTAAGCATACAAACATTTTTAATCCATACTGCATTTCAGGCCAGCTGGCTCCTATGCACCTGGAGTAGGCAATACTCACGTTTTGCTGGCGGTCAGAGAGGATCTTCCAGAGGCGAGGGAAGAGTTGAACCCAGCTCCTTTCAGCCAATGGTGTGGAAATGTGGCAAAGCTGGACCAGAGCATTCAGGAGAGCCCCAGTCTACAATAAAGGAACGTTTTAAACAATGCAAAATAGAAGAAATGGGAGGGGATATTTAATAAACTATTGAGCTTCAGGTTTTTTACTTCCATACCTTAACCTCGCGCAGTGAGTCGAGGAACTTGTCGTGGCGGTTGGTGAGCATGTGCAGTTGGTTTCCTGCATCTCTTTCAGCCTGTTCCTTAGTTTTGGGAATGGCTGTCTGGTCACCCGGTGCCAACTCTATGTCTATCTCTACATCCTGAAATAAAATCAAAACATTGTATCAGTTCATTACATATATGGAGTCAAAAATATGTCTTTTGTATCAGTTATTAAAGCAGGAAGCAAAATATTTGTTAGTAAAATATTGTGTCAGCATCTTCACCTCCTCCTTGGTCTCACTGTTCTCCCGCTCACGTGGTTCCTGCTTGATGCGTGTTGCCATGGCGAAGGCAGCGCGGTCATGGCTGTCAGCCAGGTTGATGACATTTGTAATAGAAGGTAGCATTGATCCCTGACAGCTGGTGCCTATGATGGTGTTTCGCTCGCACACCGCCAACAGCAGCTAGCGAACAAAGTCGCACAGATGCAAAACAAACTGTGAGTGACAGGACTGACAACAGGCCACTTTAAACTGACTAAAATAGACGTGCTTATTTTGAATTTGAATCTGAATGTTATAACAATGAATAATAAAAGACATTTCATTGTGTACCTCAATGCACTGTTTGATCCAGAAGTGGCTGCCCATGGCCTCCCAGTTCTGAGAGCAGCAAATGTACAGTAGTCTTTCATAGACTCGTCTCTTCATGGAGGAATCAAACACTTCAAAGAACTTGGCCCTGATCAGGGGCTGAGAGCAGCGCAGCCCTGAGAGGAAGGCCGGCTCCAGTTTGGATGTGATGTCACTCCCTGAGAGACTCTCATCCCTAAACAAATAAAGACATTATAGAGGGCTTATGTTTATGTTATTCATTCACTATTGGCTTCTTCATTTGTAGTGTTTCCCGTTTACAGTACAAAAAATATTGTTCCAAGTTATTTATTTTTTGAGCCAATATTTGTCTTGCTACTGTGTCTGATGATCAATATTTGCCGGTACGATATATGTCGAAAATCCTCCGGTATCACTGATACCAAGAGGGCAATTTTTTCTTTTTATGTTTTATTTATTGTTGTTTATTGCATTTATTTTATTTTATTTTTTTACTTGGCACATCAACTACTAACTGCTTGTTAAGAATCACCATCTTAAATTTTCAGAGTAAAAAAAGGCCATCAACTGTATAATGCAGTAAAGCCGTGTCATGCTATGCACTGATGAGTTATGAGGGGGCACGGAATTACAGAATCTATTGTAAAATGTGAGAGGTGGAGACTGCTGTAATAATAAAGCCATGTATTATATGCTAAACCCTCCTTTTCTCCCCACCCAGCCGTATGAATGAGCCTCGTGGGTGTAATTCACGTAACAGAAGGAGAGAGGAGAGGTGGCAGAGAGATAGGACAACAAAGGCACTCCTTCCAGCCCAACATTAGCCCAATTCTCTTAATGACACATTGTCCAGGCACAGCTGCTTTATCATGTCATTATCATTACAGGCTGTCCACCACTTTACTGTATTGTATGAAAAAACGGCAGAGGGGGTGGAGGGATGTGGTGTACATAAGGTTGATTTTAGATGTATGTGTGTGAGACAGGAAGACAAAAAGCTGCGTTTGATGAATAGCGGGCATTGGAGGCGACTGTGCCCTCTGCCCTGCACCCACTGGGGGGTCTGTCAGGTGTAAGCTGAGCCCTGACACCACTAAAGCCACCTGGCATGCTCCCTCCACTACCTCCAGCTGTACCGTGACCTCTGATTTATAATGCCTGTCTACAGATAACTTTGAGTGATAAATTCTAGCTTTAAATAAATAATACATCAATTTAACGTTCATCTTTTTTTCTAAGTAAAAAAAAAAAAGTACTTAAAATCCAAAAGAGATTCTAATACTCTTTGCTCCTACCACATCTTTTCCAACCTCGACCTTCATCCTTCTCGTTAGGGCGGGAGACAAGGGCGGCGTAGCATCCGTGGTTCGGCCATTTGGTCATGTGATAAATGGCGGTAATTACCTGTAGACGTAATTAACGAGGTCCAAGAACTGAGCGTTTAACTCCAGCTCATCGGGGAAGCGCTTCTCGATGTAGGTCATCATCTTCACTAGCAAGATGGACTTCTCACGCAGGTTAGGCATCTGAGAGTAATATGGCAAAAAAGTTAAAAAATCAGTACAATATATACGAAAAAGTCTAAAGTGCACTATGCAACCTTTCTGACTCAGTGGAGATGTCATTGTCTGGCCTGGACTGTTGCACATTATGGCATTAACTTGTATAGCCTGCATTTATGCATTAACAGATTTTTATTGTTATAAAGAATTCATATTATGAGTGGGGTCCCGTCTCCGCAGATCTGACTAGTAATTTGGCCTGATGCGCTCACCCGCTTGTCTCTGTGAAATGTCCCTGGAAAACCAATTTCTCAATCAAAAACAAGCAGATGGCGGCCCCTCTACCAGAAAAGTTCCATAGTGCACCTTTAACATATTTGAATCTATAAAGTTGCTGAGAAATTGTGAGTATATTTATTTAAATTAAAACGTTAGCAACACACAGGAGGTCATGACCATAGACTGTATAAAGAAGTGGACCAAGTGAGTGTGACGTCACCCATAGCGTTCAGGTCCAGTCAAATGAAGCTTGTTAAGGCTAGCTGTTATAGAAGCGAATTTGGAGCCAGGTTCCAAATTTGGAGTTCAGACTGCGAGTATCAGAGCAACCAAAGAGCAAATCCGAAGTGAGACTGTTGAAGGTAACGTCCCTGCCCACACCGCTGGTTTAGCAGAGAGGAGGCGCTTAGCAACACTTTCAATCAAACCTGTTAGTAACGCTATTGGGAGCTCAGGTCTATAGATTTTTCTCTCAATTAATATTCATATCTTGAGTTACAGGCACAATAGCAAAATAAAAATACCAGAATCACGTAGAGGAGTTTATACAATCATTTTAAAACCAAAATGATGAGCCTGACAGCAAAAAACAACACAAAACTTGATCTCACCTGATTGGCAGCCATTGGTGAATTGTTTTTCACCCACTCCTCAACGATTTTGACCACAGCCCGGAGGATTTTAGGGTCGGGTGACTTCTCAATGAGAGACGTTAGAATGACCTGGATAAAGTTCTTCCTCATTTCCATACTCATCACAGAAAGACGAGTCTTCACCAGATCCAGACTCAACATAACCAGTTCACTTGTCACTAAAAGAGCAAAAACAAAAAAATATTTTTAACATTAGATTTGGATTATTTCCATTTCACTTTGTCAAATAACTCCTGATAGGAGAAATTCATAGCAGATAGACATGTACTGGTGTATCTCTGTATGTTTTACATAAGGGAAACAAAACAACTTGATCTCTCAGCTTGGAACTAGAAGAGAGCACACTCCCAGTGTAAGCAGGAGATCAGACAAGGGTGTCTATCTCGAGACTGGAAGCATTTGTGAACATGAATGAAGGTCTGAGTACAGTATATGTGATTAAGTCTTTTGAAGAAGCTTGGCGCCGCAGAGATATCTCAAATGTAGTCAGGAATCAAAGGAAGATCATGTTGCAAGTGCATGTTGTGAGCATTACAATAAATCAAACCATTTGTACTGTGAGAATAAAACAAAGCTTAGGCAAGGCAGCATAGCAAGTGAACTTTAGCTGGAGATGGCTATAACACAAATACATTTCAATACTGTTAATATGAGATATAGAAAGGATGTGCATCTCTATTGATATTGATTGAACTATTGGGGCTGTACCGGATTTTTTCATGTAATAAAGTTAAATCTTTTTTGCCCCAACGTAGATATATAGTATTGTAAAAACAGCTCTGAGAGTCAAAGTGAGACTGCATTTTATATTTAAGTGGTTTTATGTAGCATTGTTAGTATACTAGCTGTTGTTAGCAATAGCATGACAGCAAAACTCCACTCAGGCCTCTGAAAGTTATGAAATGACCTTATCTTGGTGAATAATCAGGATGCTAGGTAAGTGTTTTTTAAGACCATAAAAATCTGGTATAGTGCCTTTAATAAGCAATATCTAAAAAAAATAAATGTAGTCTTTATTGGGTTATAAACCCTTGCTCTTCCTACCTATATGACATTGCCCAGGCATTTTAAGGGCATAAAAAGTATATGACTTATGAGCCCCTAGGGATTGGCACATCACAATGAAAACATGTGCTTAAAAACATCAGTATTTGTATATGTATTCGATATTTTATATATTTCTTTAACTCAGATTACTAAAATAAGTGCTGAACATTTGTAATGGTGTATGCCTGACACACTGGCCATTACTCGTGAGACTGTACCTGTGCTAGTCTCTGTGACCCCGGGGTTGGCCTGTTGTGGGCTCAGGTGTTCCCGCACCATCTTCTGCAGCGAGCGCATGAACACTGAGATGAGCCGGTCGATGTAGCTGGCATTGTAACTGCAGGCTGATTTCAGAATCATAAGTGTTCCTGGTCAAACAGAGACACAGAACGCAGAGGACAATAGTGAGGCCACACACAGTCTCAGCATGTTAAAGAGCAGCTTTTACAGGAAACAGAGGGTTCACAATGTTACCAAGGAAACGGATTGGGATGAGTAATGGTCATCCCTGTGGTGAGTGCCGTGGGAAGACAAATGTTAAAATGCCATGCTTTGGCTGAACAGTCATAGCACATCAGCAAGCCCTCAAACGCAGGGACACCCAAAGCTTTACTGACCACAACTGCCTATCTGGGAACTGTATCTAACACTATTATCTTAACAATGTTTCTCCAAAGACACAGAGTTATTGAAAATGGGGGCTCATTTTCAACACAATCATAATATTTTAGGGGCATAAAGTAAAGTTAAACACTCCCAAAGACATCCTTTCACAAATCGTTGGGTTCTGGCCATTTTTACCGTCCAGCTGTTAGCTCAAGCATTAGACCCTGTTGGCTTGAGTTTTAACTACATATGCTAATTGCCCAATGTGAAAAAAGAAGCAAGAAATCCCATGTTAAAAACAGAGCACATTTTACCAAAAAGTTGTGTGGGGTTTGTATTGCTTGTGGCTTTTTCATAGTTAGTAAGTCCCTCGTAGATAACTTTGCCCACAGCAGCATACAGGCACTCCAGTTCCTCATACTTTGACGCCACAGTTGATGTGCCTGTACAACAAATACAACTTTAAATCACACATATTTTACTGAACTGAACTAAATTTAATATCAAAAGACAAAACCAGAGAAATTGCAGTCAGAAATAAATGGACCCAAAACTATTAAAACCAACTTACTTGGCTCAGTGGGGAAGATACTCATGAGGCGAGAGAGGAGGGAGTGGACCGCCCGAAGCACTTTAGTATTGGTACAGGTCATGCACGCAGCAATGCCCCTCTGGAGAGGCTTGAAGTGGGCCAAGATGGCGGGAGACTGCAGCACAGACAGAAGGAAGCACAGGATCTCCAGTCCAGTGCAGATGTTAGAAATATTGGCTTGCGCTGGTTGTTCCTACACATAAGGAAGAAAGATATATTTGATATAACTGTTTAATAAAATATTACAGACCAAGTGAAAATTAAATCAATACTTTTTAAAGCCAAAAATCAGGCACACAAAACACATTATTCTTGTTTTTTTAAGCTTGTCGAAAAATGTATGCATTTTCATATCTGTTAAATGTCCTAATATACTGGGCCAATAATTCCAATGGAAATAGAAGGAAAACTATACGTTTATCTATTGATCATAACAAAAAATAAATAAATTACACTATATCAGTGAGAATACATTTTAGTGTTAGTTTTTTTCAAAAATGACTGCAACTACTACAATTTGTGTGCCTTGCCATCAATTGATATCAACATCTTCATAAAATCTTGAATGTACAAATAGACACAGACAATCTACACAATTCAATTGGATCACTAATAAACCAAAAATCAATAAAAAGGTACACGGGGCCCTAATTTCCCAAATTTTTTCTCCATTGCAATTATGGATTATGACAATGGCAAGACCAAGAGGATAATCTTGGCCAGACTTGTTCCAGTAATCTCGCCTAATGAACAAGGTGACTCTGTGTGATAAGGGCCAAGGTAGACATGAGGTCATATTGATTCAGCATGGCATTAACACAATGGCAGCGTGTCAACTCCATGCATGTGTATTGTCTATGCCTACAACATGTTTTGTGGCCCTTTGACACAGCCTCTCGTGCCTCCTAATCACTGCCATGTCAGATAATAAAACGCAATCCGATTTGGAGCGTTGTTCATTAGCCTGAGTGAGATGGTGGGTGAGGCCGCTTGCGTATCCACATAGGCGCATGAGGTACAGAAAGTCTAGTCAGGGCAGTCCCTTGAGATCTGCATAGGTTGATTGGGGGTGTGCGTGTTCGTGTCTGAGGAAGAAGGCCCAGGCCGACGCAGCGATCCCCAAAAGAGAACAAGGGAAGAACGTGACAATTGCGAGCACTCTGTGATAACCTTGTCTCTGCAGCGGCGTAGGATTCAGACCGGAGAGATGAGACGGGGGAGGGACGGGGGTTGGGGTGGGGGGCACGGATAAAAAGAAAAGAAAAAGAGACCGCGATAACAGAGACAGAGAGAGAGAAGAGAGAGAGGCGGAAGTGCAGGCAGGAGGCAGCGGAAGATGCAGAGGCGCATTGGGTGATAGTGGAGCTAAGGATGAGGAGTTCAGAATGGAGAGGGGCGTGGGGCAGAGCAGGGAGGCACGGGCCAAAGCGGAGAGACCGGCCTTATCGCAGCGCTGTCATTATTTTGTCATTATGGCAGTTGGCGCCGGTCTTCATGTATTTCCGATAACAGACAAAGGACTCGGCCGCGTAAGAGCAAACACTGAGTCGGAGCTTAAGCAGGGCTGGAAACCCTTTCAAATAAAAGCACATTGTAAGATCCAGGCTGTGTATTTGGAACAAAAATAACAACATAAAAATATAATATAGTAATTGCAATATTTTCTGCTTCAAAATTTGCTTAGATTATTGCAGTTATTCAGGTTTCATTTCATAATTACTACACCTAATAAGCCTTAATAAAGTGTTACCACAAAAATTATCTAAGTATGAAGAAAGACTTAATTCAAAATGAAAATGTAGTTTATTAAAAAAATTATTCAGGTTTAGTAACTACTTCATTAACACCCTAACCTCAACTCTTAACCCCTTGCGTATTTACTAAGCTAGAGTCATTCTTAATAAACTATATTCATTATGAATTAAGTTTTTCCTTGAAATGTATTAAAGATGGATTAGTTCACTTCTATTGAGTATTAACTGCAAACATATATCATATTTAGATCACCATGTTACCTTTTATTGTTTAGAAAATGCTAGAAAACAACATATTAACATGCTCCCCCTCCCTTTGCCCCATTTCACGCTCCTTTCAAAACGTTATTACAACACAATCAGCATGCATCCCACTAATCAAACGATGTTTGTCAAGTTGCTGTGTACAGTTTTGTAACAAGTTTTTGTATATTTATGGAGAATTAATGGAGAATATAGGCTTGCTAGGCTAACCGTAAGAAGGGTTTGAATAGGGCCCAGCAGAGATCGCTACAATGCTCAAACATGCATGAATGACATTTAGGCATGTTTTAAACATGTTTTTGATGAAGGAACAACCTTATAACATGGTAGGAAGCATCCCCCCAAAAAATTATTTTGTATAATACCCCATCTTTATGAAATGCACACATTACACCTTAATTAGTCTTAGAGTCCTAGCAAACTTTTGTAGTACATTTTCTCTCACATGTATATCCATTTATATCTGTACTTTCATTTAATAATAACTTTTATTGAATGTTTGTTACATTAAGCTGACAAAAGCACATTAAGAGCAATTAAAGCAAATACTAAACAAACAATTATGGAAAAAAAACAAAACAATGCAGCCAGAGAATGGAGGAGATCATTACTGAGAGCATATGCCAGGATCTTACCACTGTCATGAGCAGCTTGTCAAACCACTGCAGCTTGAGT
This sequence comes from Periophthalmus modestus, assembly GCA_019594935.1. Taxonomy (NCBI): domain Eukaryota; kingdom Metazoa; phylum Chordata; class Actinopteri; order Gobiiformes; family Gobiidae; genus Periophthalmus; species Periophthalmus modestus. Next base: position 13,631,975 of record JAIEZT010000304.1, on the reverse strand, counting down.
TCGGCGCGGGGCCACATGTCGGGCCTGAGGGCAGTCTTCATCAGGCTGACACAGCGGCGAGACAGCAGTTCCCCAGGCGACCCAGCCACATTGGTACTGTCATTCACCTAGACAGGGCAAGAAGGGTTAATATCATTATGGGGAAAGAGTCAAGTGGCCTTTATGGACGCGGAGAGGACAGGTGTTACAAGTAAGGACGGGTGTGAAGGGCGAATAACATGGATGTCTTCTGATGTCTTGCTCATTGGTTCAAGAATTCATATTTCAGAATGTAGAATTGAAAGCCAGACTGGAAGTTTGTGTAGGTCCATGACAAGTGGAAATGAATCTTGACCAAATCGGAATAGAGTAATCTTTTTTTATTTTATTTTTTTAGGCACAACGCTCACCGCTAAGGTTTGCATGAGTTTCTGACCCACCATTTTGAAATTGTGGGCATTTATTTTTACATGTTTTGTTTTTTTATGCATTTTCATTAAGCTGTGAATTTAGAGGAATCCAGCAATATAGATTTTAAATAGGAGACCCCCTAGATATGTTTCCTGGTACATTTCCCTAGTTTGTTCCCCTTCGCTCATTGAAAAGGGACGGTTGGGTGATCTGTAAGAATGGAGCCCATCCAAAAATAAGTAGAAAAGTGAAGGTGAGTTAAACCTTCCTGGTCTATTTGAGGCTTCTGACCAAGGTTAGCACTGTCATTGGACCAGGAGACATATGTGGAGGAGACACAGAGGGGAACGCAGCGTGTCGTGTGCAGTGATATGTTCCGGACAGCCACCAGGTGTGTCCTACCTTCACTGAGAAGTCAGGAACGTCCTACCTGGCAGGCGCTATGCATGGAAGAGCTGTGAGCGAGCTGCTGTGTGTTAAGTGTGGATTAACCGGGTGATAATGACTGTTGGGTTACCTGGCACGCGATCCTGATGAGGAAGTTGACCACAGTGTCCGTATGTTGCTTTTCCACGGGTTTAGTGAGCATGGTCTCTGTGCCAGGTAGGGACTGACTGCGACCGAATACCTGACACATGGAAAATATACAAACACATATTAGATATATTATGACAGGTGCAGAAATGTAATGAAAGGCTTATATGAAAGAAACTGCAGTAAATTCAAACACAAAGACCAACCCAAGTGTAAGAAAGTATGATTTCCAAGGTGTTATTCATCAATAAAAAAATCTAATTATATAAATGCTGGTATTTATAGGGTGAAAAGTAAAACTGATATGATTAGAATACAAGTAACTGATTAATTATGGAACATTCCGGGCAACTGGTAACTGGAATATTTTCCACCTCTGACTTGAAAAATGGCCGATCTTTGGTTTGGTTTGGGGAAATCAGCTGCCTGAGGAATATGCAGAAAGCGCAATTTGAACACCTGATATATGTTAAATCCAACAATATTCAATAATCCAATAAGTTACAGAAATTTGTTTAAGGTTTACATTTCTTTAGCCTGCAGTTTAGCACTAGCTATATTCTTTACATACGAGTCAGTTCATCTGGAGGTCAGAACTCATAATGTTCAACTGGGAAATATCAGACCTTCCAGTTGCCTAGAACACAACATTAATGTAGGATACCATGTGAAAAAAATAACTATGTATTGTGTATACATTTTATATTTGATAATTTTCTGTGTTCTTACAGCTGTTAAGCACTTTAGGCTTCTCTGTGTTGTAAAGTGCTCTATATATAAATGTGTAACTGCAGTTGTGTACATTCAGCAGAAAAGGCAGCACTTCTTCACTTCATATCGTTTATGCTCCAAAGGTTCAGAAAAGAATGGATAAATACTTTGACAACGGCACTACTTTCTAACCAGAGCTGACATGATGTGTGGTTGCGGCTTTTTGTGGAGCACCATTATGCACCACACTCTGCTTTTTGAGTGATGGCTGCCAGAGCTCACCGTGGAAGCAGCTCCAGTGGCAGTGCGGAACCTCTTGACGTCTTGTCCAGTTGCCGCGGCGTCCCCTGTCAGCCCCCTCTTCACCCCGACACCACTGGTCCCCTCTCCGCCTGCACCCGCCTCAGCCTCAGTCTCCGGCTGTCACATAAAAGGAGAGATTTACAGTGCCATCTGTTACTAAAATCTATGCTAACTAGGTAACTTTATGTGGGCGTTTTGGAGGCTTTCTGGCCCCAACTAAATTCTGAAGTGCTCCATCTGTGGTTCAAGAAGATTTTAGAGCTGTTGGCATCACAAAAAACTTTTTTAGTCTATGATAATATGCCCAGTAATCTCAAAAAACATAACAATTACCCTGCTTCTAGAAATAACAAGTTGGAATAAGTTTCAAAACAGGGTTAAAATAAAAAATATATTTAAAAAATATATAAATTGTTTGATAAAATCAATAGTCAATAGTTGTTGATAGTTTTGGCACACAAAATAATCAAAATTTCATAAAAACAGATTTGTTTACAACTCTTGCATTTTGGTATTGAAAACAACAATAGTTCTATACTGTTACTTCTCAAGGGTAAGACGAAAACAAAAAAAGTATTGCAATTGCTGACTGGGGATTGATCGGTTGTTACCTGTTGGTCTTTGATCCTCTGCAGTTCCCACTTAATGACCACCTCCGCCAGGTCAACAGCCAGTTTCCTCTGTTCTATGGTCACACTGGGAGTGAAACCAAGTCGCTGCATGGCACTGATCATGTGTTGGACCAGATGGTGGCGCACTGGATAGTACACCTGAAAAGGATACAACCATATAATATTAGTAACTAGAATTTCAAGGTTAAAAAAAGTGATAAAAAAAAAAATGTCATGGGTAAAGAGATGCTGCCCAAAAGTGGGCAACAAATTTAGATTCACAAGTTCAATGAAAAATACTCATAATAAAGGGAAAGACTAACTAAATAATCATTGACCTCAAACTAACCAGACTACAGACAGAATAGAATGTTACTCAGAGTTTCAATGACTGGTTGATATTCCACACACAGAGAATTCAGCGGGACAGTCCTGCATTTTGATTTCCCAAAGCTGGAGTGGCAGATGGTGTTCAATGCCAATGGCCGAGTTGAAAATAAACTGCAGCAGTTCACATGAGGGATGGGCGAACGGGCGACAGAGCAGCACCTACACAGAACCAGTCACATACAAAGTCCGTGTAGCTGGGAGCCTGCTGTAGGCACTCTCTGCTCTGCCGTTTTATCTAGACATCAAATAACCTCAATCTCAGAAGGCACAAAATGGGTATATAAAAGAAACAGCCCAATGATGACCAGGCGTACAGTGAACTTCTGAAATGGTAAAATAAAGAACTCTCATACCAAAAAGTTAAAAAAGGACAGAATATCGTGAGGATGAGTCAGATTAACACAATGTAAAAACTTTCCCCCATAACAGCATTATGTGCGTATCAATCTTCAAAGAAACAAACTGGTAACTCCACAGTGTCAAGTAACAGGTCAAGTATGTAGTAGGGTTGTCAAAAGTATGAAAAATCTACCAATCAATATTAAATCTAGTATCAAAACTAGGTATCATTTGAGCATTTGAGCAGGTATCAATACTGCAAAAATAACATATTAAAAGAAAAATTTGAGCTTTCCAGAACAGTTTTAGTTTCATTTTGAGCTTTATCAGAACTCCAAGACCTGAGAAAGTACTATTATTTTGTATATGAAAATTACATTTCATTACTAAAAAAGGAGCATGTTTTATCTTCATTGTAGTATCATAATCGGTATTGAGTGAATTCCTTAATATCGAAATCGAGTATGAAATTTTAGTATTGTTGCAACACTAGGGTGTAGAGAGGTGGAGAGTCTCACAGCAAGAATGCATGTACTGAATAAATCCAAGACAGATTAGTTGCATGTCATATTGTGAAACATTACAGGTAAAGCAGTAGTATCTCCATGGAGACAAGCCGGTGGTAAACTCCCCACCAGAAAAAAAACAAAACAGTTTTACACCTTTAACTGTTGATATGTTGATTAAACATATTTGCATTTGATCAACATTTTATTCTTCCATCTGTATCTTTTCAGTACCAAAAATCACCATTAATCCATGCTTTTTTTTCCTTCTTACTTTTCAAATATTCCACCATACTGTACTGTCCCAATTATCCACTGTAGCATGTGTATGTGTACTTATATGACTTGTGCATTCACTTTGGGGCCACTAAATTAGCAAGTTCTCAAAAGTGGCACTGCTCCTTAATCTCAAGGACATGATGAAGCGCACTTGGCCCGGAGCGTTCACACTCCAGAGGCACTTGGCTTCATCACAATCTGAACTGGGACTGTTGAGCACTCTAAAACGCACAGAGACAAAAGAGCAAGAGACGAGATGTCTATCTGAAGGCTGTTGCCAGTGTCAAAGAATATTAAACCTTCTCACTTTGAGGGTAATTACAGCGGATGGAACAGGACTTCATAGCGCCTTAATGACGTGGTGGTTTAGCCCTGTCCATCATGCGTCCGCACACACAAACACACATTTCTGCCTGCGTTTCTATATCCAACACACGCACCAGTCTCTCATCTGTCTGTCATTATCTCCTCCCCAGTGTAATTATGCTGATGTGATTACATTAGATTAGTCATCTGGCCCAGTGCAAGCAGCCTGTCAGCGAGATACAGAGAGAGGGGAGCGATATAGACAGGGGAGCTGAGGAAACGCAAGTCTAGTGCTAAGAAACGCTTGCAGACTTCACTGACAAGGCTGCCCCAGAAAATGTCTCTCAACTTGGCGATGGATTTGTAATGGTACTGACTTGGGCAGAAAACTGATGATCTCTGGTCATTTGAGTTAAGGACGCAGTTTAGATTGTAACACAAAATAAATAATGCCTGGTAATACTGAAGCAACAATAGACCAAATAGGAGTTGCAACTGTCAATATGAAATGAAGTGTTGCTAATAGATGTATTACACAGCTCATCACACAGCCATAAAAATAACACAGCTTTGAATAATGTTCCTACTTGGATATCATTATCTGTTACTATTTAGAGCATTTTATAAGTATACATGGCCATAACAGAATTTTTTTCTGCTTTTTCAGCAAGTATTTGCAAGTGTTAAATATACCGGAAATATTGGAAGCAAATGCAGTCCTCCATTTCATTATTAGTCCCTTGTAACTCCATGATGATTTTTGATTTTACTTACTTAAAATAAGTTTGATCAGTCTTCCTTTTTTAAAATTTGTGTCTTGTCAATGCCTCTACAGAACACTTCAGGTGTTCTAAAGAAAACTAAAACATTGGCCTACAATACATTAGATATTTCCCATCTGAAAAATTATATCCAAAATCTTGTCAACAGACCACGCAAGCCACGCACCAACCATCGAAAAACAGACATCCCAACTTGGGACAAGCTTCCTTACCCTGAAGTGCTGCACGATAAGGTGAAGAATGTGCACCAGCTGTGGTACAGTGTGTCCCTCTTCTACTATGATCTTGCGTGTCCAGTGGGTTAACATCTGATGTCCATCCTCCATCCGAGCAGGCACAGCCGGTGTTAAGATGGCCATGGCCTGACGAACAATGGCCCTAGCCTCCATAGTATGAGCCTTCAGCAAGCTGTGGAAGACCTGAGAAAATAACAGGAACATTTGTAAGTTAGGAGAATATTTGTTTTTAAAGTGATATAATTCATACCTGTAGAACAATTTTCTTATGAATGGCAAACTTGGCAATGATATGGGCCAGAAGTAAGTGACCGCTGTATTTGCAGGCTGGGTCTACGCAGGCTTTGGGCAGCAGACAGGGCCAGGCGAAGGTCATGAGGCGACGCAGTTTGCTGTTGCGTGACTTGTTATTGTCGTGGATGTGGTGCGGTGCGTGCTCCACCAGCAGAGTGGAGAACTGCAGCAGACAGATCCGGAGTGAGTCCAGCAGATCAGCCTGCTTCTCGGGGTCCAAAACCTGAGAGAAGACAAGCAGGGTTAGGTTGTCCAAATTACACAGATCAAATTGGACAAGCTCGACCAGAAATACTCAAAAGGTAGGTCAGACCATTTTTAATGAACATTTAAACATTGATTTTATTCAGTTAGGCAAGGCATATGCTATTACTTTGAATCAAATTGTGGCATTTAAAATTTTAACTTTCCCATCATCCATTTTCTTTAGATGTACATGGGGTTGTCAAAAGTAGTCTATCTAATATTAATCTAATAACTAATCTAATATTAAAACTAGTCAAAACTACATATCAATTTCAGAAAAAAGGGGGGAAAAAAACCCCAAAAAACTCACATAAATAGGACAAAGTTTCATCTTTCCTTAACATTTTTAGAATGACTTTGTTACTTTGTGGCCTTATACTAGTTTTTTTAAAGCTCAAACTATTATTTTGTGCTGAAAATGCTGAACATGATGTGTAAAAAAAATGAAATAATAATTATTACCATATTGAAATCGATTGTAGTATTCGAATTGGTTTTAAATGAAAGAATTCTATGAAATTACTAAATAACCTAACCAACTTCTCAAAGCCTGAGACAAGTAGTAAAATATTTCAAAGACAACATAGACCACTGTAAAGAGCAGACAGCAGAGAGCATGTGAGGAAATAGGTTTTAACCCGAGTGTAGAAGAGCCATTAGCACCCATTAGCACTGCTGTTAGTCAGTGATGAGATCTGCCACAGCAAACAAACACACTGACCTTTCGCATGGTCACACAGCGACATTTACACCAGACATTACTCTGTCTGATAGATGCGGCGTGATGGAGGAAAAGGCTAGGAGTGGGCGGATGAACGAAAGATGGGGTCCGTGTGGAAGCAACGTGAATGACAACAATTAAATCATGTGGAAACGGTTAGGTGCTGTTAGGGAAATGGCACCATGCTGTGTGCAGTGTGGCTGATGAAGACTGACAGGGGGAGAGATGGTAGTCTGATAGGATATTATGAGAGGAAATGCTGCAGGTAATGGAATCACATAGACGCGGCAACAAAGCTGTTGACTAATGAACAAAAGAAATCAAACCAGAAAGGAGACTAGATGTTCTCAGTAACACCTCAACTTACAGCAAAGAAGCTAAACAAAAAAATAATCTAATTTAGAATGTGTTTAGACATTGTAAATAACTTCAGGAGCATTTGAGAGAAGACTGAAATATGAACTGACAAAGTAATACAATCATCCTTTCAATTTCATCCACTATAGGTGGAACAAGTCTATTCTATAAAATACAGGATTTTTTGTTCTCTGTAGAGGACATTCTGGAGAGACTGGAGACTTTGGATTATAATAATAAATAGGTTTTGTTTTTGTTTTTTTATTTGACTGTGATATTGTTCAGTTGTAGTAACTATAATAACATTCTCATACAAATACAAAGGTTTAAATTGTGACTGGTAAATGTACCTTGGTGATGAAGACACTGGTGATGCTCTCTGGGTTGTCTCCTTCAGGGTTGGGCGGTCCAAGCAGCTGCTCACCTTCACCTTTCTCAAAACTGTGCAGGAATGCGGGGTTCAGGATGTGCTGCAGCACCTGGAAACGGAAAAAAATGTTTAAATCTTCAATTAGTCTTCGGATAAGAAGTCAATTTAGGCCAGGCAAGCAACTTTTCCTGCTTAAAGTTCCCACAAAGAATGTCTGACTGCGCTTTTATGAAGACGCTAATCAGAGAAATCACCAGGTGTGGTCTTTCAAAAGGTACATTAAAGGAACCTGCAGTCTGGCACCTTCATGGGAATAATTATATGATGAAGTGGTTAGATTTTCTGAATTGGACGGTCCTTGCGTTCATCTGATAACAACTTTAGATGTGTAAAGTGAGGGCAAGAGTAGAAAAAAGCAACCCAAGAGTTATTTGAACCGTAATATTTTCATATAGCATTATAAACATTGGAACATTAACCAGAAAAGGCAAAGCAAGTTGTCTTTAATAATAAATAATAATAAATACTATTATTTTATAAAATGATGGGCTAATTAATTAAAAGGATAAGATACATACTAGGGCTGAAAGATTTGAAAAAAAAAAAAAAAAATCAAACTGTGATTTTTCTAAGCATCACAATAAGATTTGTGATTTATATTTTAGTCATGGCATTCTGTTCAAAGTTCATGTGTAAAACCTGTCCAGAATAATTGACAAAAAGACTGAAAAATTAACTGACAAACTAGATCTATGTTCTAAAATGTTATTCTTGTATTAAACTACAGGGTTAGCAGCTTTTATGCAGAATGAGACCATGATCATTTTAGTTTGTGGAGAAAACTGGTACTTCAAAAATTGTATTTTTTGAGATTTGCTAATTTACGTTACTTCTTATTTGTAACCGTCTTATTACTAGTGCATTTTTGGTATCACCAAAATAATTTTCCAAAAAAATAAAAGCCACATCCAAAGCTGCAGTCAGGGATCATGTGGAGAAGTTTTGTTTACACGTGTACCCCTGCAGTGGAATCTGGCAGGTTCGCAATCCGACTGAAATACATTTGCTTGTTTTAGTTTAACACAGTAGTTTGATTCGCGCCACCTCAGAGAAAATGATGCTAGCGCAGCGTGTTGGAGCGCTCTTTCTCGCTCTGTGTCATGTTGGGAACAAAGGATGAAGTGGGGCAGAATGGGAAATCGGCGTGCTGGGTGCCTCCTAAGTTTTATCGGCTGGTTTGTTTGTTTATCCGCCTGAAATATAATCCTGCCAATAGTGAAATGCTTTAGCCGCACCAGAAGAGTTTTGTGTGAGAGCTGTTGAGAAGCAGCATGAGGTCAGGCAGTGATTCATTGCCGCTTTCCTACACAGTCCCTCTCCTTCTCCATCTTCCTCTTTTCAATGTGAAATAGTCCCTCTGTTGTGCCATACAAGCATTGGGAGTTACACCAAAGCAAGTGTCTTTTTTTTTTTTTTGGCAAACGATGCAGAAAACGTGTAGGAACATAGCTTTGGAACGGCAAGACAATAAAATATGAATATTATAAGACAGATAGACTCAGACTGGATGATGGAGTGAGGGGGCAGCTCACAGATGGTTAAAAAGAAAACTGTGGGAGGAAAAAGATAACCACCAGAGCAGACATTGTGCTGCGTATGAATTTTATGCAGATATCTACTGATTACAATTCTACATTATGTTTACTCTAACGGCAAAGATCATTATTGGAAACACAAACACCTCCAGGATGATTTTGTTACAACTGGTGCCATGTCACAGACAATGGCATAGTGCATTATCAACATTATCAGCATTAACAAGCAGAACCACTGAGAGCGGAGGAGTTCATTAAGACTAAAACAATGATAGGAGATATGTGTGGCGGAAAATAAAATGTTAGAAAAACAGCAATACGTTTACAACCCTCTGTAGATGTCTCCATTATTTAGACTACTGTATATTTTGCAGACTATTCCTGAGGGTGGAGCAGTCGTTTTAACATAGTGACTGTCCTCGGTAAGGTGGTTTTGGTGAAATGCCAGTGCCTCGTATGTGTGCGTAATTGAGAGTATTTGCAGCAGTGCCATTTGATGACATGCTCCAGTGCTGGGCCATGCTTCCCCCACTGGCCCATTGTGTCCAGCATGGGTGCGGCCACTTGTCTCAGGCAGGTGTTGGTCCTGGTACAGCTGTGCACAGAGTATGTTTTTAAATGTGAGTGTGGGTGTGAAAGTGTATAAGCATGTGGGACCGTGAGCTTAATTAAAAAGCAGCCTGAATGATTGTAATGCTTACTACAGCAGGTCAGGTAAAGAGGACAGAGGCATTCATCTGTGAGCCTCTAAGGGGCTACAACCAGAAACCCACGACCTTACAGGCTCCATCAAATAACTTCACACACCGACCAGACAGCTCCCTGAACATATGCACTTACCTACTTAATAATCAACTCATCACAGGCTCAGCTCAGCAAACTCACATGAAATGCCAAAGAAAAGACACTGTATTTATGCCAGCTCACTTAAAACACAGACACAATTTGGCAGAGAGGCAGCCCTGGGAGTGTCAACTCTAAAGACTAAACTATGAAAGTCATTGTCAAATCTCCAAATCCCTATGGTGCAGTGTTTTAATTTAATTTCTCTGCTCTGATTGTTAGAGTGCATAGAGGATACCTTTGCTTTGAGCTCATCATTGAAGTGAGGGTCACTAAATTCAACAAAGCGGAAGAAGAGGGCTCGTTTCTGGGCGATGGAGTATTTCTTGGGAATTTCTTCTTCCATGTACTCCTTTAGGAAAGTCATGTTACACAAGAAACGTCCTGTGAAGGCCCGCAACAGCTGGAACAGCAACTCTATCTCAGAGTAGTTTCTCCTTCAAAAAAAGAACAAATATTTTCATTTCATTTCATTCAACGTTCAACACGTAATTGAATATTAAAATGTTATCTGAATACATACTTGCAGTAACTGAGAAGGCAATAGGCCAGAAGCTTTGGCTCTTTCCAATTGGTGGCAGCCATATTGTCTTTGCGGTGTCTCTCCTGAAAGGCCTCACTCACCCAGACCCGTCTGAGCTGGCTGACGAGAGAGTGTTGGCCTGCCAGCCACCCTTCATCATTCTTTACAATAATACTGATGATCTGAACAAAGAGTTGATAACAAACTGCTTAAAAAGGCATACACATATGCACCATCAAACTGCTTATCAAAAGGTGTACCTTGATAGCCTGGAACTGCAGATCCAATCGGGCAGTGGTGGTAGAAGGAGATCCAGGACGAACTGTGGCTGCAGTACCAGCAGGAACCAGGAGGGGGACAAATCGGTTTGCATTAGATGCCAACACATCTCTTAGTGGCTTGGCATCTTTGTGTTTGAGGAAACTCTGGATAAGACAAGATGATAAGAATAGTAGTATTAAGCCAACTCATACTGCAAACGCAAATAAAGGTGTGCATGGTGTGGCAAGGGTGTTAGCTGACCATAAACATGCGGCTCCATTGAGGGTCATTGAGTGTGGCCTCCATCATGAAGAGCTCCACAGTCTGAGACGGGTGCCGTGTCAGGAACTTGATCAAAGGCTCCCTAAACGGACTGCCAGCCTATGGCAAAGACAAACAGCAGCACAAGCAGTGAGGGGAGGCAGCACATATAGCAAGATGATCTGGGCCAAGAAAATAATGCTGTGAACACTGCTATAATTTAGCAGTTTTCACAGCATCATTTCCTTAGCCCATCAATGTTATGTTGCTCGGAGTCATCATGAGTTTGACAGCTTAATTAAACTATTTATCAATTGTAAATAATTGGAAGTTGGAAGCTGAAACTATTGTAGAAACTGTCCTTACAAATTATACATGGAATTGCAAAAAAATTAGAATAAAGTTTCACTTAAATGTTCATTATTTTTTATATAGTAACATAGCTTGAACTTACATTACATTTCATGCAATGCTGCTCTAAAGAAGCTTACAATTATTATGATTATTATGATGCAATATTATGATATCTTTTATTCATATTACTGCCAATATTACCCAGCTTTGCAAGTATGGGAAAAGACACTTTTATAGTATTGTGTGTGGCACCTCTATAAGCATGGCTCGCTCCGTCTTCATCACCACCTCCAGCAGTGGCTTCACCAGGGTCTGGGGGGCGGCTGGGATCAGGTGGAAGAGGTTAATGATCGCAGAGCAGATCTTCATCTCCTACAAACACAAAATGGCAAAACGGAAGAAGAGGACACCAGGTGAGAGACTGAGGCCGCAAATGACACGAAATGGACATAATCTAGGACTATTTTGATGGACAGTCACTGTGGGAAGACATGACAAATCTCACAAGAGAACTAACACCTACTAGATACAACTTTTGACAGTAAAGATACAAACGTGTTACAGAAATAGGGATGTTTTCCCTTTTTAGGACATTGTAGACAAAACATTGAATGTAAGACCACTTTTTTCGAAGACATCCACAGACACAAGGACAAGAAAATACGGAGCAACTTCACAACATTAGTCTGATTGACCAACACAACATTGGCTCAATTAAGCTTTACTTCACTGACAGAGAATCACCAACAGAGGGCGCAACACCAGGTTCCATCTCACCTCAACACCCTCCATCGCAGGCTGTACCAGAATGGGGAGACAATGAGCACAGTCAGCAGAGCATATTGTGTGGAGGTGTGTAGTTTCATGGGAAAGACGAGGAGATAAAAAGGGGCCAAATGACAACAGGACTTTAGAAAGGTGTTATTTTGGGAGTTTTGCTGAAGTGTTTGATAACCCGGACGGAGCGTGTTCAGAAATGTTAGCTGCGGCATCCTTGACATTTAGAGGAGAAAGTCTTTTTGATAACTTCACAATAGATAAAGTGCTGAATACAGACTGTGACATTTGTAACTTCCAATTCTTTTAGTTCTTCAATTTCCTTTTTGTGTTGATATATTCAGTGTTATGCAATATCAAGGATGAGCGTTCTTGCATTTGGCTTGAGGGAGACAAATTCAAATAAAAAATATAAATGCTTTTGAAACTTGGGTCAAGCTAGACAATATGATAAAAATAATAGTAATAATAATATTTTTTTCCACAAAACCATCAACAGCAGAAAAGGCTTGGTAGAGGCTAAATTTACATCTTATTAAATAGATCATTTTTAGTGGGATCAACTTGTAAACAGGCAGCACCACCATAAGCACGAGGTATCCTGTTCTTTCCTTCCATCACCTTTTTCTACATCTTCACAAGGTTATCTGTCGGTGGATAATGAGGAAGAGCAGCACAGGGCCCAGCACCGCCTGTCCGGCGCCTAATTAATCAATGTTTGTAATATGGCCGCTCAAGTCATTTGGGAGGAGACCACACAGCGGAGCAGAGGTGTGGACTACATGCGACTGTGGCTTTGTGTGCTTAGAAGGCTGTTCTGTCCCTTTGGTGTCAGCAGAACAGAGACCAGGTAGAAACTACAACCTCCTTATGTCCCCTCTTTGTACAAAGCCTGTGTTACTGACCAAGTCAGGAATATAGGGAGGAACTTGAGGGGTACTATACAACGTTACTTTTCATTAGAAAATGTAAGAGGAATGTACATTTTCTATGAATGAAAAATGAAAATAACAGATCTATGGCCTGGGGCATTCAAAGTTAGTTCAACCATGCTGACTGCCAGAGGGCCATCAAAGTTTCATAGAATTGTAGAACTGTTATGCTGTTCTTTTAACCAAATTCCACATCAGATTGAAAATTATACTAAAAAACTACCACTACTAGCAATAACACACACAAACAGAATTCATGTTTATACCCACACTGCCATCACTGCGCTGGCCTCCCTTGTGCGTTATTACCACCACCTCCATCCACTTCCTCAGGTGTTGCTGGCAAAACAATAATTTGATTAGTCAAGGCTGTGACTAATAAATGCTAATAAATGACAAATTCATTAACACATCACTTACCATCATCTGGTCACAGAATTTGTCGTTGAATGAATTGGGAAAAAGGCGTGTCACCGAGGTTAGTCGGTTCACCACGTTGAGGGTCAAACTGCGATAGTCACCCAGCATCATCAGCAGGGGGCGCATGTGAGTGTGGATCTGGTCCACTTCAATGGTGGCACCTTCAAGAAACTACAATAGTGCAAAGACAGTATGTTAACTTTGATGAGGAGAACTTGCTCTTAAGACATTTTAAATCTATCTACATTTTAAAATCTGCCAGAACAGTAAATGTGGTGTGTACAAGGATTCTCTTTGACAAGGACAGGGATTGACTCTAAACTTGGATTTTATAGAGATTTTGTGGGTACACTGGAAACTCAATTCCTTGAATCCTTTTTGCTTATTCCAAATTCAAAACATCAGGTCTTATTTCACAACATAAAATATTCCCTTCTTTACACCATTGGGCCATCTGCTACAGCACCCCTCTAACCATATAATCATCATTCCTCTTCTGCTCAAGTCCAAAATATGATGTCCAGTGCCCTAACCAAACTACCTTCACTGATTATCACCATGCAGCCATTAAAACACCATCTCAAATCCATACATTGCTAACAAAATACAAAGAAATGTTATTTTAGGTGCAGTCACTTCAATCGAGACTAGTGTACCGCTGCGACCTCAACAATCGACTCCAGCCTCCAGTGTGCATCGATAAACAAATTATGTCTACACAGGTCTACAAGACCTGTACTTGGCAGTGTCCTCGTTCTTACATGGGTGTCTCTATTAGGAAACTTAAGGCCAGTTAAAATGGGAACATAGTCGGAAGTACAGTGTAGACAAGCGAACACATATATGCCTGGACCAAAACACAGCTGACACAGGAGCACGCCCCCCTCACAGACAGGAGCGAATGATGCATGGCAGCCACATTCATTTTCCTCTCAACGCCGGGAACAAACACTCCATCCTGTATCGATCGGGCCGTGGCAATGCTCATTAGTGCTAGCAGGGCAGAGACGAAGAGAATGGGAGAAAGGAAAGAAAAAAAACAGCTTAGGATAGAATAGTGAGGAGGAGTAATGGCGCTAAAGAAAGAAAATGAAGGACACAAAAATGGGAGGTGGATAAAGAGCTCGAGGTGGATTGGTATTGGCTGAAGAAAATATGGATGCTCTGGTCATTAGATACAAGGCTGGTCCAGGATGGCTATGATTAAGTACAGAGAAAAAGCTACAAAACGATAAATGGGAAAGAAAAAGTGTAAAGATTAATATTTTGGCTCAGCATTACAGAAATTATAATATTAAAAAGGCTGTGTATCAAATTTTTATTGGACTAACTTTCCTGACTCATTATTCATCATTCACCATTATGAGATAAATTAGCACTTTTTACAACTTTCAGAGGCCTGAGGAGAGTTTGAGGGTCATTGTAATGCTAAAAACAACTAGTATGCTGACAGCGCACTTCTCAGTTTACGGACAAGAAGATGCTGTATAATTAGATGCAGACAGTGCCCAAAGGGTTGTGTGTGGCCCCCGGGCCGTAGTTTGCCCATGTCCTAACAGCTACTTTTACAATCAGGGCTCCAACTAACTCTAACTACGTGAGGTGGGTGCACTGGTGCGCTTAAAATTTCCATTTGAGTGCACCAAAGCCCACCGTTTATTTAAGCCATCTTAATATGTTATCCTTAAACTGCCTCAACAATGAGGGCTGATACTTTTACTCGGAGTTCATGCTCTATACTACACTATACTCTAAAAAATGTATTTAATATTTCAATAAAGACTATAGTTTCATATATTGAAGTTGTTTTGTTTGATCAATAACATTAAGAATTTACCTTTTAAGTTAAGACTGAATTAGTTAGGATCTTATTTGAGTTTAATAAAAAGCTATGAAATATATATGGTACATAGGCATGTGCTTTTAAGGATCTTTACAGTTTGCTATACCATGTGCAGAGTGAGACCTCTTACTTTATAGTAGTTGATCAATAGTTGATCTTTGACATATTTTGCCGTCTAGTTTTATTATATTTTCACTTCATACATTGGCAGCCTCAAATGACTGAACAAAGCACACTGTGCAATTTTGATGCTGCTCTTTAAAGGTACATACTGCATCTCATTCACAGATGGATGAAAAAAAACAAACTTATGAGACTTGCAATGCAAATTAAGCTATGTACATCAGTGCACGACTTAAGCGAATTGGCTTCTGCCGCTCGGACTGGCGTTATAGGTCTCATCAGAAGTGAGGGGAGAGACAGTGAATAAATGCTTTCTACTATTTGTCAATTAAAACAATAATTTAAGTGTGTTCTATATAATTTAATCCATGTTTATAATGAGCAGAAAGGACACATGCACCCAAGGTAAATGATAGGCGCATGTGCCAAACTGGCCGCACTCTGGAGCTCTGACAATATATCTGTTCTGGGACAAAACACATTTTATAACAAAAAAGTAATTGGGTACAGCCCCCAATTTTGTTCAAATGTAAAGGCTTTAACTTCTAATAACAGAATATATATTCACAGGCAGTGACTGTGGGAAATGCCAGTAGATGTTACCCTGACCTTCCTCATGCACGCCTCTCCAGCCTCCTGCAGCTCATTATTGGTGGAGTTGAGGGCCTTGAACAGAGCCGCAATGATCTTTTCTCTGGACTGTGGCAGGTAATTACAAGCGGCCAAGGCATCTAAAATGGGGGAAACAATAAGAATTTTATTACATTTTTGCTGGAAAAAATGTTTAGAATATGTGCTTATTATTAAACTAGCCCAACTCACTAAGAGCAGCAATGCGCAAAGGCACAAGAGATGGAAGGCTCTTGTAACAGGGAAGTTTCATCAAAGCAGCGTCCTCAGCCTCACACAAGTTTAACAGCTGAGAAAAATTGATACATGGTTTGTGAATTTTGTGACTTTTAAGTAATTGTCTGCTATAATTGTTTTATCAAAGCTTTTGTCATACATACCTCAGTGTAAAAGACCTTGTGCTCTATGACATTCAGGTCCATAGTGAAAAGGCGTGGCTGAAGAGTGGTGCAGAACGTGTTGCCTTCCATCAGACCAATTTGAGCATTAGCAGGCTGGTGACGGAGGAGATGTTTCTTAGGAGGAACCATGTCTTGCAAAACCTGAAGAAGAAAAAAAAATTAACATCAATACACATAAATATGAAAAACTATTGGAAAATTGTGTCATGAAAATGTATGATGGTTAATTACCTCTTTATGTGGCTCCATGATGACAGTGACACTCTTGCCGGTGACCTGGGCCAGCACCTGCAGCGAGTGCATAGCTTGTTTCCTCACAGTGGAATTGGGGGAGGTGACCTCCCGCACCAGGTCATGGGTGACCATGTGGAAAGACTTGTCCTGAGCAGCCAGTAGTTCCTCGCTCTTCTCCTCATCCTTCAGAGGGGTGGCACAGCGCACCAGTAGCTGTTCAAGGGTGGTTTTGGCCATAGCTACAGCTCCATTTGAGACCTGCATGAAAACCAATAAAGTTATAAAGTACAGTGTCATAAAGCAGACTTAAGTGGAACAAAGGAGATTTATAGCTGGTATCATGTACACTGTCAAAACGGTGGTGAAGATATAGTTGTCCTATAATGTGCTCTTACCTCTCCTGTAAGGTCCATCATGACAAAGAGCAAAGCTTTGAGGAAAGTTAGCTGATTCTGTAAGACCCAGACTAGAGGCAGTCTCTCCATCAGGAACTTGATGGACACCACACCACCGAGCTTGGCGTACCAGGCCTGCTCATAGCAGCAGGCACACAGGCGCTCCACTATGTAAGAGAAAAGGGGCAGCTGGCAAGCCTATTGGTAGGAATGAGTGTATGATCAATATTTGATACTGACCAAAAACCTTAAGTTGTAAGAGGAATTGAGAAAAAACATGTCTTATTGAAAATAAGGTACCCTTTCTTTGGAGCCCAGGATGATGCTAGCCACATCAAAGATGACCGCAAGAGCCACTTCTCCAATCTTGCACAGCTCCTTCTCTTCATAGGCCATACAGATGGCTATGGCATCAATGAGGACCAGTGGATCCATGCCCTTTGATCCATTCTCTTCACTGTGAAACATGGCTGTGCTGGGCTGGCTGCCAAGCTGGTAGCAAGGCAGCAAGAACGGACCTGTGGCAGGGGAAAACACTTAAATCAACAAGGCACCTACTACTATATTATTCATCTTCTAGAAGGAGGAGAGACTATGTCTCTTCCTTGTTAATACATTTTTTTATGTTAACATGAGTCACATTTAAATGTTTTTGTTATATTAAAAGGCTAATCCCTGGGTTAAGCCTTAAGCTAATATTAGCTGTAGTGTCCCTTACCACACTGCTGGGCCACGGCGACCATAGTGTAATGGCGTATAAGGCTGGCTACGAAGGGCAACGCGCTGGGCCTCAGGTCCTTTATCACAGCTGACATGAACGCCCCGGTCAGGGCCTGCTCAAACGTCCTGCGGGCCGGTGTGTCTTGTGCTTTGTAGCGGTGGGAGATGATGACATTGGGGATCCACTTCTCTGTGAAGCTTATGGAGAACACACAGATTTGGCGAAATTAACATTCCACAACACTGGCATTACAATGTAGCCAGCCCTTCTGTCTATCTCATTTTTCTGTTCACGCTTAATATTTTCTTCAGACTAAAACTGCAGTGCCTCCCTCGTCGTGCCCTGTTGGTATTTTTGTTATTTACTACAGCTCAAGGCAACTGGGCCACACGGTGATCGAGCAGCTGTTTTCTCCATGCTTGAGCTTGTGTTTTATAATGCCACACGCCAGGGGCAGACCTGATGGATCGCTTCATTTCATTATTGCCATTTAAAAGACTGCTCTTTGAACAAGGAGGAGGGGGGAGTGGGGGAGGGAATACTGGTGAGGGAAGAAGCAAGCAGGGATCTAGCAGGGAAGGTGGGCAGGGCTGACAGTTGACAGAATGTCAGATTAATTGCCCTTTACTGATTCAGGGGCCTGTCACTCTAGGGCTGCACCATTCTCCTCACTTGGCATTTTCAGAATCGCTTTAGGTGTCTTTTCCTTTTCCCTGAGAGGCTATATTTACAGTGACCAAAGGGAAGGAAAAATAAGGGGTTTGGATAACAGATTAAAACAAAGGCAATTTAAATGTGAATTAGCTAATAGATATTGAAAATTATAACTTGAGCAAACAGCAGGTGCAGCCTGATATCCTGCCTGCCACAGTGAGTCAGTAACACCATCAGACAATGCACATGTGCGTGTTTGCATTAGTGCAAGATGACAGCTAAGTGTATGGGACATAGTGCTGCATAAACAGACAGTATAAAGTCAATTAACTCATGCCTAGGGATCAATGATGGTAATGTGACTAGCCTTCCAACAAGTCGCTCCCTTCCTGTTTGTCTGTTCATGTAAACGTCTCCACTTCAGAACAGAGCCCACCAGGGTAGGAGGAAAGGCCGCTGTAATTAGCAAATGCTTCTCTGGTGTCAGAGATTATCAGCCCTATGTGTTGGGACAGGCATAATGGGGTATATGGGCTCGTGACAGAGGTGCTGGAGATAATGCAGACAGGGTTAATGGAATGGCTGGGGTACAGGTCAAAACTGGTGAAGGTTAAAATTACTGAATGAAAGATATTGTGCAATGTAAACAATGTCATGTGAGCTAGCTTTCTCTAATAAAAACATCAACAAAGGGTAAGTATACAGACAAAACCTACTTGGGATGAGACAACAGCTGGTAGAGAGTAAGCTTATTGTCATCCAGGCTGGTCATGGCTACCAGGAAGCACTTGATGACCTCCCAAGCTTGTCGACGATAGTATGGTTCTGTGTTGGCGCTCTTGAGGCAGTCCAGAGCAGTTTCAATTGCCTGAGAAAGGAGCAACAACAAAACATGACATTTAGCATCCCCCAAGACTACATGTATTAGATTTTCTGTTACAAATGTATTGCTTTGATATAAAAACACCAATATGTGACTTTATGAGTTTAATTTACAAAAGAAACACGGAGAGCCATCTGGCCATTGCAAAAGGTCAATGCAATTTTCTACATTATGAGCAGACATGCCACCGCGGCCAGGGATTGAAAGAGGGAGAAAATTAAAGTAATTAATGCCACTCAGAACACAAAACCAGGAAGTGATGACTATGGAAAAAATAGAGGTTGAAAAGGAGAAGAGGGTGCCGCTTAATTGAATTGTAGACCTGTCAGAATAATGGGATATCAGCATATTCCAGTCAAAACTGAAAAGCAGTGCCATTCTAAATTTAAAAAATTTGAGTAGTACATTTAAAAGTAAATATTTTGAGAAAATACAGCAGGATTTTAGTTGAAGATGGAGGGACATTCACAGCGGATGAATGATTTTGAGAACAATAAAATATTTGGTTGACTACTTGGTTGAAGAGAGTATAATTACTTTCTTTTTAAAAACTTTAAAAAGACAAGAATGGTAGTAGCAATCGAAAAAGCTGCAATTAATATTCTAGTAAAAAAAAAACCCACATATATAGATAAATTGGATCTATATGTAATATATAGATCAGTGTACGCCATTGATTATACATTTAATAATGATGTGTTAAAATAACACATGACCAAATTTAACATATCAATATTATTAAGCTGTTTTCCGTATCTGTTTTAAACTACTTCACTACCACTACCCAGACCATTCTGCATTATTTTGTGAATGCAGTGAACAGCTTAGAGAGAAGCAGTGGCCATTAGAGAGAGTAAATAATGCCGTCATGGTGGCCCGCGCTAGATGGATGATTACTGACTGAGGATGAGGAGGAGGAAAAGGAGATGAATTTAATTACCTGGAGGACACATACATCTTATCACTCACACACTCACACACACACACACACCTCTGACAAGGACATATTGCCCACTGTGCAGAGTAATAATGAGGATTACAAAGGTTTCTTTTAAGTTTCATCTTTTCTGCCAGAACTTAAAAAGATAATGGACTTTGCCAAGTGAAATTCCAACTAAACAGTGGATGGCTCTGGTCTTACCTTTTCCATAGGTAGCTGTATAGATGCTTTGCAGTCAGTAAACTCCGCCTTAATACTTGGACCTTGAACTTCAGTGACAATGTACAGTAGTCTTTGCGATTCTTTCAGCATCTTCCTGTTGCTGCCTCCAAACTTGCCCAGAACCCGGTAAGCCACGTGCGATATACTTTCAGCTGGGTTGCGGAGAGTACGCCACAATGCCTAAAAGATTACAAAACATTATGTAACTAGAATTAAACAAAAGGAAAGAGTATATCAAAAGGTACAAGCAGCTATTGTTTTTACCTGCATTAGCTCTGCTCTAACAGGTTGAATGTGGTCATAAAGAAAGTCAGGCTGCAGGTTGTCCACACATAACTCCAGGGTGCGGAGGCCTTGACTGACCAGAGTCTGGGAGCCATTGAGGGCAGACACTAGTGGGTCCATGAGCATAGGCAGGTAGGGCAGGAGTGAGCTCAGACGCACTGGGACGGTCAAACACAGCTCCACAAACAAGTCCTTCATGTGCTGCTTGTGAAGACCACTCTGCAGCATGTTTAGACCTAAAGAGGAATAATTAACAGCTCAATGAATGATGTGGGACAGCAGTTTGAAAAGTGGACTGGGAAATCTTCAGGTTTTGTCCTGGTTTAGGGCTGGCTAAAGGGGACATCTTATGTAAAATCGTTTTTATAAGCTTTTGACCATGTTATAATGGCGTTCCCTCAGCATAAGCTTAGTCAAAGTTGTACTTCATGCATGTTCCAAATAATCTTGTATTATCCTGTATCTGAGGGCTTGAGTTTCAGAAAATTCCTGTTTCCGCCACCCCCCATTTCTGCCTACTTTTCCTGTACCAACTTCTATGTATGAATGAAGTCTGTATGTAATGAGTCTGAACTTTTTGAATAATCACATGTAGTGTTAGCAATATTAAATACCAAAAAAACATTATACATCCTATTTAAGTAATAGTCCTAAATGTTGTTCTGAATAGACTAGTTTAGTGTTTACTGCTTTTAGTTTTGTCTTGATTTAGTGCCTGCTTTACTAGCACATTATTCCAACTATGTCAGTGGTTCATATTGCTTTACCTTGCAGAAGATTTGGTAACAAAGGTAGAAATTCCTGGTAGAGCAGGTCATGGCTGCCTCCACCAATGGAGCGAAAGAGGGCACGAAGAAGCAAAAAGTAGTTGTATGGTTCCTTTGCCGACTGGGCCAGCTCCATAGAACTGTTCACTATTTTGTGGAGGTGAGGCTGATAAAAATAAGCATCCAGCAATCAAATATATATAAATATAAATTGTGTTCCAAACAGTATGTTGTTCACTTACTTTAAGCATCTGCTCATTCTCAGCAGCAAAGAGTGATACTGATCCAAAAACAAGCTTAAAAAGTTTTAGGTAGAGATTTGAGAGCTCAACGTTGGATCCCATTTCTGGAAGTCTTTCCAAAAGATACTCCACTAAGATGGTGGCAAACAGGGCCGATGTGGACAGGTTGGCGAGGAACGAGTTTGCCACGATCTGAAAAAATGCAGTAGAACAATTATTTGTCAAAGTTATTTGCAAGTTACTCTTAGGCCCTTACCTGAAGTGCATAGTTCTTTGATATCCTCTCCACCATGTAGGGTACAGTAGTCTGGAAGATTTCTTTAAATGTGAGTGGATTCATCATTGTGAAGACTCCAGCAAAGTGCTCCAGGACCTCCTTCTCCTCCTTCATTCGAACAGTTTGGCAGTTGGCCACTCTGATATATGTCTGCTGATTATTGGCTACTTGCACCTGGTAGATATCCAAGGCTTGCATGGCATATTTCACCAGCTTGATGTAGATTTGTGTCTCTTTTGGTTGCAGTTGCTTGTTAGGAATGAACTGTGCCTCTGTGAACAATATAAATACTTAGTTTGTATGGCTGTTATGCGTCACCATCTATTTTATTTTTTAGAATATACTTGTTCTCTCACCTCCTGGGGCTTTACAAGAGGTGATTCCCCATGTAATCGTCTTGACTCCACACACCAGAGTCTTGACCAAACTGCGACAGTCAGACACCTGAAACGTCTGCTTGTCTTCCTTATCCCCGGCCCGGTCGAATGGGGTAACAGGAGGCTGAGGAGGGGCAGCGACTGGGGTGGGTGGAGCCGGTGGGGGGAGGGCAGGGGTAGTGGATGGTGTAGGGGTAGCTGGTACTCCGGGTAAGGCACCAGGATCGACCACTCCCATCTCGGACTGAGGCTTGCACTTCTTGAAAATCGACACAAGTTGGTACCGTGCAATGGTGTGGAACTTCAGCACAAACACCTGATTTAGGAGGAGAAAAGTAAATTATATTTAACAACTTCAACTTTTGTGTTTATAAATAAATAAAACACTATGCTAATATGAGGACTGAACACTAATTTAACTAGCAAACGCAACAGGGCAACGATTTAACATGAACACATACAAAATATTGACTTATTTAAACTGTCATGCAAACCCATATTTACCGTATATCCCCCTCTACATACATCACAATAAGCATTTATGAACCACCAGTTACCATCATATCTCTTTAGCATTGCTAACCTCCAACATCCTCATGAGAATGTCTCTTCCATTGCCATTCTCCTGCTCAGACTTTGAGCGGATGCAGTCGACCAGGTTCAGGAGCAGCTTACAGGACATGGTCTGTATGTTACTGGGGAGCGACTCGTCATCGATGTTCTTAGCGAACAGTTGGACAGCCAGGGACAAATCTGTCAGGGGTAGATTCTGCCGAACGTGGTGCACCAGGTCTGCCAGTGTGCTGTAAGCCAGGGGTCTGAGAAGGAAAAGGGTAGAGTAAGTGTGACATTTGAGAAGAATTTCAGGGCTGATTTGTAGTGAATGCTAAAAAGGCTACACTCAACTACCTGGTATTTTGTGCAAATGTAAAAAAAAATGATTATTCAGTTTGAGTTTCTTGGTCCTTACTGATTAACGAAATTCTTCTTGTAGGCAGGGTAAATTTAACAGGGTAAAGAGTAGAAACAAAAGCTAAAAGACTCTTGAACAGGATCTAATTACTGTCCTCTGTTGCATGATCACCTATTCTGAATTCTACAGAGTTTGGCGTATGCGAGTGGAGGAAGACAGAGGAGCTAATGAGTGACACTGATAGCCCTGCCAGTTCTTATCCAGCCTTGCATTTCCTGCACACTTCTAATGTGAACCGACAGCCATTTTGTTGATAAGGTGAACCGCCTTGGCAACTCAGAGGGTCAAAGAGGTATTGAAATGGACCGAAGGGATGGATTGTAGGCAGCGTGCCCTCTGGAGATGCAGGTGTACATGACAATTTGACAGAGCAGTGTTGCAGGCTGTTAACCCGAGAATCTCTACAGCCTTTGAGACCAGTCTGATTAATATGCTCAGACATCCTGCGTGCACCTGGACGAGCAGAGCACCACAGCAGAAAGGGTGCTGACAATGAAAGATCAAATCACGGTACACATTCACCTCAGAGTCTCACGGGCAGTGTAGCCAGAGCCAATCAGGATAGACTCGTCGAAAAGTTTGTCCATACAAGGAATGAATTCTGAAATGCAAGAAAACAGAGTTTGAAAGATATAGTCAGAATATACAATATGCAAAATTTTCACAAAATGTATGATTTTTTTCTGAACCTAAACTGCAAATGGTTTGAGCTATTTAAGCAGACGTAACATGGGATAATGTGGAAAATCACGCAAAATGTGCTTTGCTGTCACAAGCTTTTATTGATAGAGGTCTGAGCATTGAAATTAAATTTGATTTTGACAAACACTATCCAAGGGCAACATCTAATACCTCTTGGATTTAAAATAATTAGAGTAAAATAATAATAATATGTGGTACATACGGCTACGCAGGTCGGTGGTGAGGATGTGCTTGGCTGCTATAAGGAGCTCTTTGCGGAGGTGTGCTGTCTCAGAGGGGCAGTTCGACAACAGCTGCAGCATACCCTTTACCATCTGCTGAGAGTATTTCCCCACAAGGTCCTAAAATTGGAAAATTTAGGAAACGTTTTTTTTATTTTTTTTTTATGCACAGATATACAGCATCATTTATTAATCATAATTTTAATCATATCAACAGAATATGGTCTTATGTACAACAAACAATTCACTTTACAAAGTGAACCAACTCTAACCGATAGTGTAGTACAGTATAGCCTTTAGTCATTAGTATATCTGGGGCTAATTCCAAAACACCCTTAGCAAAACAGTAAAGAAATATTACTCTTAGAGGTAACAAATATCAGTTCAGTAATAACTGACAGATTTAAATCAGATACTAATGGACAGCTATTAAACTGCAGTGCACCCTGGTGTCAGGCTGAGCCATTAAACAGATGGGGTGTACCTGGTAGATGCGGATGATGTAGGCAAGAAATGACAAAGTCTTGATCTGTGCTGCAATGAAGTCTGCATACAGCTCCTTGTTAAAGAGTTTGTGTTGCCTGGAATAAAAATAGCACAATTAACATACAAAAGACATTAAGTGGGTGTCATCAGTGACATTAATGATGTTGTATACCTGCAGAGTGTAGTAATTAGAGGCAAAGATTGTTGGTCTACATATGGGAGAGAGTTCTACATGGGTGACTTATTTGTTTGAGACACAGATGTTACTGCACATTAGAGGGATCATAGTTACAGTGCCGGAGAATCCTAACATATTATCACTGGATTAAATGGGCTGGCTACTCTCAATATTTTATTAAAAACAAAAAAGACAACATAGCAGCATAATCCCTCAGTTAAACTGTTTACCTGGCTTGTGGAGACACCTGCAGCATGATGGTATTCATGATGAGAGGCACAAAGTCTGACACCACGTTGTGAATGTTGAGTTTGTACAACTATAGGGACAGAAGAAAATGTTTTATGAAAATTCTGATGCACTCTGGTATGCAAACATTTGTGCAAAGAATGAAAATTATTTAAATTGCAAGGTGGAGAGCCTGTTTGTGTTGGAAATGATTGTATTATATTGTGGACTAGAATTACATTATGACAAATAACACATAACACATGTACAGCACTTTCTTCAAAATTGGCAACATAACCAAAAGATTACATTTCTTTCACGTTAAAGTTGTGAAATGAGTGGTTCACTCACCTGATACATAAGCACCACTATAATAGGCAGCTCTGCCAACACCTTCAGAGACAGTGAGCCCCGGGGTATGATGGTGTGCTAAGGAGAAAAGAGGCAGAGCGTGGTTATATTCACAAAATACTTTAGAACATTAGTACATTAGAACACAGAGTACTATAAACATTGAAAAAAAAAAAAAAAGTTTTTACAGGAAAATAAAAAGTAGATAATCCCAATGGGAAACAGACCTAAAAAAAAAAAAAAAGGATGCTTGGAAAAGTGTGTATCGCTAGCAGAGTGCACTACTGCCATCAAGTGGTTAAAGTGAGTTCAGCAAGCTATCCAATCCAGCAGTATACGCAAGCTGTATTAGAACTGTGTGGTTGACTTACTGTTCTTGTTTCACTGTCCTCTCTGTCTGGAGCTGTTTTAACCAACACAGATGTGATCATTCCCACCATTTCTGGAGAGGGAACTGTGTTTTCCGCAATCACTTGAGGATTCTCAAAGTAGCGAGCCTTGGAAGCAGAAAAGAGGTTTTTTTTCTCTCTTTTGAAGCGATCAGGTAGTAGATTTGAAAATTTGTGTTAAGTTGAATGTACTTACCACTACTTTTGAAAGGTCCTTGTAAATTTGCTTTACAAAGTCCAAAAAGTGATGAATCTGGGAACAGAAAAATAATGCTTAATCAATGTTCATTCATATACTCAATAGCCATCATTTATGAAACTTCCGCACTGTGAAATCGGGAGTATATTTGGTGAATGACCAAAATGAGGTGCTCTTTGGGATTTATCAAAATTGACATAAGCGAACGGTGCGGACATGTCTGGAGGTGGCACACCATATACACCAGTTTCAAACATACGCAAACTACACAGGAAAACTACTTTTAACCCTATGTAACGTTTTGTCCCTCAATATGATTTTAGGATCAGTTGAGCCAAAAATGCAGTTCAATTAGTATAGTTTGGCAATGCATGTTAAGTGTGTTTGCTCGATTACTATTGTTGAGGCTACCCTTTTTAAACTTAACTGCAACTTAACTGGCCTATACTGAGCCAAAATATCATATCTCTTCTCTTTATGTAATTCTTTACAATCTCCTCTTCAGATAAACGCACCCGTTACTATAATCCACACCTCATGTCGTAAACCCCACGGGTGAGGCCACTTGAAAAATGTATATTTTGGGGTGTTTCATTGAAATGACGTTGGTTTCATCTGCCACATTTATCACCAGATCAAAGCTCTGGGCACAGGTTCATAAATACCATGCGGCCCCTGACATATGCACAAATATACACCGCTCTCACAGCAGTGTTAGTAAATGAGGGACAATGTGCACATTTCATTTACATGCATGGAAATAATAATAATGTAATGAGAAGAACACTCACCTCTTGTGAGATTGGAGGACGAAACTGTTTATGCAGCTCAATTATAATGCGTAGACATATCAGCACATTCTCCTCACTTTCAATCTGTAAAGAAACAAATACATTGTGAAAGGAAACCATGTGACATTAAAAACATACTCCAGAATTATGATTTGTAAAGACTCAAACCTCTAAAAACCGGAACATCACTGACAGAATGTTCTTGATATGTGGACGAAGATGTTCATTTGTTGGAATGCGGTGAATTATTTCTAACACCAATTTTCTTAATTGCTAAAGAAAAAAGAGAAGCAAAGTGGTAATTAATAACTGAATTAATATATAGTATTCTGCTAGCAAATATATTACATGCTCCCAACATGCGTTTTTTTTCCCTATTTTGTTAATTAATCTACTAGACACCAAAAACATGGTACAGCACTTTCTTTCTGTACCTGAGTAGGTTTTTCTTGAAGGAATTGCACTTCTCCATCCTGAAGAAATGTGAGGAAGCGAGGGATGATGTGCTCCAAGAAAGTAGAATACTGAGGTGAAGATGTCACATTCTGAAACAGAATAACTGTGGTTACAAAATAGACATACCGTGACGCCAATACTTTGAACTTAGACAAATGCAAACATACCTCAAAGTTCTCGCTGACCTCCTGCATCATCTTCAGCTTGGTTTCATCCGCTAGAAGTCCAAAGAATATTGTAAGAAAAAATACATGCTTCCATATATTCTTTGCTCACATCAGTTGTGCTCAGGAGCGATTCTCAGATCTTATCAGTTTTACTTTCAACGTCCAGTGTGTTCAATAGGTACTCAGACAAACGCTCTCTCACTCACACACCCACACAAGCACACACGTAAGTACCTTTGACTGGACTAAAGCAGATCGCTCTCATCACATCGCTCAGGCCAAAACGCAACAGTAAAACAGTTAAGAAACTAATTATTTTTAAAAACTTACGGGTGTTGGTGTCTGTGAGAGCTGCAACAAACTGCAGGTACTTTTTCATCAGGGTGGTCTGGTCCACCACTGTGGGACTGGGGGCAGGTACGAAGGCCATGGCTGTGACTGGGATCGGCCACTTAGCAAGTAAGAGCGCAGACAGAGGTCTGCCCAGCTCCTGGTGTGATTTCACACACACTGCAAAAAAGAAAACACACATATAAATGGTGGAGGAAATCCTGGTGTTGTAATAATACATTAACAAATGCTCTAATTTACATGTAATGAACAAGACTCATTTTGAACCCTAAAATACCGCTAAATGTACAAGGATTCCAAAACAAACTATATGGGCGCACAAATACAACGTCACTTTTCGGCATCAGTTCAGTTCAGCATCAAAAAACAAAACTAAAACCACAAATGGCTGTAATACAACACACCTATGCTCTGCACAGGTTTTATTCGCACTATTTGCACCAATACCCACAAACATTGCAGCCTTTAATCCGTATAAATCCATTTCAATCATCACTTTAGCTCCGGCTGAGCTAACCACGCTAGCTCTCTCAAAGAAAGAAAGAGCAGCACATCTCCATCAGTAAACTTCATCCGTTATATAAAACACATTGCTGTCACTTTACTAATTGATTAATACTTTTGTTTGATTATAATATTATAAATTCCTTCCGACAATTAACCATGAAAAGAGCATTAAACGTAGAAAATATTATTAAAGGTAAAGTATGCTTACCTACCGCCAGACAGGAAACTGCCGCTCTGTATCCGCCGCGCTGCTCTCTGAACGGCAGATGACACGGAGGTGTAATATTCATCCGCGTACGGGTTTAAAATATTAAATGTTTAACAATATGATTGTTTATTACTTATAAAATATATAATTTGTGTAAACATAAACACACATCTCGGTTTGAAAATTATTCCTCTGTATTTTTGATGCAAAGAATGCGTTATAGTTATCGCGGATGAATACCGAAAACACATAGTGAGCTCTAAGACCATCAATTTCGATGGTCTTGTTGGTCTGGTCCGGTTATGTCAGTGTAACACCGCCCATTCGAAAATTGTGGTTCATTTTATGCATATGTAAGTGGTCCAAGTAAACAGGCTAATTAAGTGAATGTAACCTAATTTAAACTATAATAAACAAAATAGGAAAAGATTGTTGTTTTTTTTTTATTTATTTATTTATTTATTTATTTATTTATTTTTTTATGTAGTACTAGTTAAAAATGTATATCCCAATATTAAATACAAATGTTCAAATTGGACATTTTCCATGTTCAGTATCAACTGAAACTGTTGTCATGTTCTGTTTTGCCTTACCATATTCTTTAGTAGTCATATAGCCTACACCAGTGGGTCTCAAAGTGAGGTCAGAGGGCATTTGTTGGGGGTCCCCCAAAAATTCTGAGAAGTACTTCATTACTTTAATGTTACAATTTATAATGATTTGCAATCCCAAATATATAATGTTTTTGATGGGACAACCAATGTTACACCAATATAATAAGGACATCTTTCATTCAAATTTGGTTATAAACATGGTTTGAACATTTGATTTTTTGTGTGATTATGGAGACCAATAGGGGGTCCTTGAGATATTGTCAGACTGATAAAGGGACCCTAGCTTCAAAAAGTTTGACGCCTGTCCTATAAAGCTTGTCCACATAATTTATTTTGTCTGAATGTAGGCCACTACTTTCCTAAATTCTTCATTAGGCTATATGAAAATGTTTTGAAATTGACACATTGACACAAACTACTGTCTGTAGACTTATGCTGGAAATAAGCGGCTCTGTTTGACATGTCTGCATTAAACAGGCCTGCAACTGATGGTCTGACTGCATTGATTGCATGTGCTTGAATGACACAAGTGTAAAGATGTATATCTGGCATATGCTCCAAATGTTAGAGGTCCATAATGTGTATCTAATTTATCTGCCTAAATTTATAAGCCTGCCTGCTACCCACATGCTTCCCCAATAGCCTGTAATTCATAACCATCTTTCTCTTTTTACAGCCTTCACAGAATGTAAATTCACTGGTTCAAATGAGATCTTTCTTTTCACTTGGTGTCACATTGAACTTAATACATAATTCGATGCTCAAAATGACATTTTCATTCTCCTCAGAGCGTTTTGTTACCACAGTAATAATGATGTGCTAAAAGATATTTGTCTCATGCTTATTGCCCTGTCCGTTTCATTAGCGCTTCTCTTTTCTGACCAGGTTTTATTTATTTTTTTTATACAGCCAGATGACACACACTGGTGCTGCTTTACACAACCACTCATGTGTCCATTAGATTTGTCTTTTTCAGTGCTGGCTGGCCTCATGATGAGAACCCTGCATTATATTTCTCATACGGGAGAGAGGAAAAAAAAGGAGTGCACTTTCCTTGAGATTTTGAATTACCACAATGCCCTGAAAAATCTATTCATGCAATGGATTAAAACATCTACCATTTTGAGCTTATGTAAAATGAGAGTGAGGGGTTAAAGTGAGTCAAGGTGGTACACACTGGATAAGCTTTGACAAAATGTCTCCCACTTTGTCTTGTACTGATATTAAACAACTAACATCATCACTGCTACAGCTCATTACACTACGATTTAAAAAACATACACAGACGATATATTTAGTATCCTAAATTGGTTCCTGTCCACACTTTCTGATAGTTTTATTCCTCAATGATTTCACAATGTTTTAAGACCTGTCTGGCAGATAGCTTTCTTAGGAAAATCCCTCCTGACATCACACCTATTTTCAGGGAGTGTTCCGGGAAAATTGCCATCTGGGATGAAACTGGAGTGTTTGTGATTTTGTGCCAGAAACACCTTTTACAAGATTCACCTTTATATTTTCTTCAAGAGTTTACTTTCTTGCCACAACATGCAAATAGAAATAGTAAACTAATAACTCATTCACAGTGAATTATGAATAATAAATGTTAATAACAAAAATATCATTAAAAAAAGCTTATCTTCAACCACTCATGTTGGTGTTACCTTGCCTTACTTTGTTGATATCCCCTTTAATTGCACTCATATCCACAATTTACAGTCATACAATAAAAAATATAACTGAAATCCCATTAAAAACACATTAGATTGTTTTGTTCCCATTGCTTAATTTGAGTACTTCTTAAAAGCTGCCACAAAATCAGTAACTGTACGCCCAAGATGCTTTAGTCATAATTATAATCATAGAGAATATCTTTAATTTGACTATTTGGGATAACAATATCATGCTTCATGTCATAATATAAAACTGAATTTATAGTTTTGTGCAAAATGAAAGGTCCAGCCATGCATTTATTTTTCCACATTTAAGTCCTTCAATGGAAAACAGAGGTCTGAGTATGTACATTTTACCTGCCTGATCGTGACTGCCTGCAGGATGCCATGTTCAAAGCGCAGTGGTAAGTCCCACCAGGCTTTATTGACCTTTCATTATAGCTTCAACAGCTGTAGCTCAGGCTAATTGTTTATCATCTTCTCCAATTTATCCTAAGTCAGTGCATTTAACATTTAATAGCAAATAGGCCTATGTGAGTTGTTTTTGAGTGCTGCTTGAAATGCAGCTACATAGCAGGGGTGGTAACCTCACAAATAATTGGAAAACATAAAGGGAAAAACGCTTTGGTGATTTTGAGAGCTGTTATAATCAAAACGTGCAGGTGACATATGACGCAGGTGTACTACAGCCAATCAGGGGCGGCGTACAGATACCTTTTTTGGTAATCCTCTTTACTGAGTGGAGCTGTCCAGTGAAGTCTTCTTTCCTCTACTGTGACAGGAATAGTCACATTAACCAGGCTTAAGCAGAGTGGCACCGAACGTGATTGTCGCTTTTCATTTTTACGCGTAAATATGTACTTCTTTTTTGTACACGCGTGGCTCACTTTTATGCAACAATTCTGTTTTCTGGATTGACGTTTAAAAAGTGAGAGGAAATGTTTTTACTTTGTAGAATTCTTTGCTTGTCCGTTTTCTGGAGTAGATATTTGACAGTTGGACAGCCAGATGATGGAAAGCGGTACATTTGCCGAGCTGTACCTCTTACAGGCGATAGCACCTGTCCGGTGACACTGTTGCCGGAGTTAAGCCCGGGAAGCCAAGAGGAAG
The DNA here is from genome assembly GCA_019594935.1 of Periophthalmus modestus. Taxonomy (NCBI): domain Eukaryota; kingdom Metazoa; phylum Chordata; class Actinopteri; order Gobiiformes; family Gobiidae; genus Periophthalmus; species Periophthalmus modestus. The sequence goes on along the minus strand of JAIEZT010000304.1, from coordinate 13,600,036 downwards.
AGCTAAGAAACACGGTCATGCAACTTCGAGAGACTATACTTCAACAAAAAGAAACAATTACCAAACAGGTCGGCACGATAAACGAGTTGAACACCAAGCTGTCTCTTTGCGGTACCGCTACGGACGAGAGAAAGAACTCTAAAGGTGGAGGATGGGGCAAAGAAAAGCAAAATACTATGGGAGATGTTCCTAGAGATCCAAATGACACCATAGATAGTCTGGGGAAGACTATGCAAGGACTCAAAGACAGGCTGGAAAACCTGGAGGTAAGTGCGTAAAGTTGTGCCTCTGTGCAAAGTAAAGGTCAAACTGATTGCAAATTAAGAGGATTTTTACCAACAGTTTTATCACTAACTCAAAGGCAGTTTTGAAAATGGTGAAATAGATCTTCACGTCAGGTTTTAGTGTTGTATGCTACACAGGGATTAAATGTTTGGTCCGGCTAGAACATTTCTGTAAGAGATGACGAGGACGCGCAACTGATGTACAAATGGCTATTTGTCATAATGCTATTGTAATGTTGATTTAACATTTACAAAATACATCGTACATATTGAATTAGGATTCAGACATTTTACCAAAAAATTTGGCTATATATACTTTTGTAAATGCATGTCCAAATCTATTCATGCCTGTAATGATGAATAATAATAAATAATAATCTTGTTTATATGATAACATAAACATAATGACGTAATGAATAAATAAAAATAATAAAATAAAGCAATATAATAAAATAAAGCAATATCTTGTTGAATCATTTATTTTTATTACAAGAAAGTGCAGCCTATTCTTGTACTAAACATGCATTTTTTCATGTACAATTCATCTGATCAATACAGCATCTATGAAATTAATACATGTCACATTTTGAGTTTTTGATTTTTCAGTTACAAAAGGTTCGTTACATTGTTAACACCATCCTTGTCTCTATTCCCCATAGCAACAGCAGCAGCGGGCCAACATTTCTGGAACCTCTTTTCCCAGTGAGTTGCGGGACCTGTTGCAGAGAAGACTGGGAGAGCTGGAGAAACAGCTGCTGAAAAAAGTGAGCAGTTTGGAGCAGGAGAAGAGCATGCTATCCAACGCTACGGCTGCATACAGGCAGAAGACAGAGAGCACCCTCAATGCCCTGGTGGAGAGGATCAGCGAGCTAGAGAAAGGTACAAGAAGTGGTCGAAAACATGAGTGATTATGAAGTGTGTATTCATCTGACAGGGTTGAAATGATCAGAGTGGTGGGGAAAGATGAAAGGGTCTCAGGAGAGGAGTTCAATTTAGAAAAAATAAAAGTGGCTTATGATGACTGTATGAGACGCATGTACTATGTGGCACATTCCTTAATGGACTGGATCTATGAAAAGGCATTCACAGAATTTAGCTAAATGACTTAGATAGAAGAGTCTACATCTGACAAACAGGCATACTGTTTTTTTTAATTTAGAAAAAAAATGTGTTAAAGGGATACCATATAGGTTTTTGGGGGAAGGTCCAAAACCTTCTGTTTTCCATGGAGACGTTTTGCTTTGTGTAAATGAAAGATTGATCAGTGTATTCCCCACTGTGTAACATTCCCAGCAAAATATTTTTTATCAGCATCAGATGATGACCCTCTACCAGAAATTGTACATTACCTTAAATGTAAAAAAAAAAAAAAAAAAAAAAAAAAAAAGTGAAATTGAAATCAAATCGGTTCAAAAGTAAAAGTAAATCCTTCAACTTTTTATATATTGTTTATGTTTGGATGCTGGAATTAGTTTCATTTTATTTTGCATGTTAGTTTGAACAGCACTATAACTATAAGGAAATTGTTTTCTCCAGGAGGCGGAGACTTCAAGTCCCCAGAACAGTTTAAATTGTCCCTCCCTCAGCGTACCAACTACCTGTACGGACGCATTACCAAAAGCCTTCCAGAGATGTATGCTTTCACTCTGTGCATGTGGATCAAGTCCAGCGCTAGTCCGGGCATTGGCACACCCTTCTCCTACGGTGTGCCCGGGCAGGCCAACGAGATAGTGCTTATTGAGTGGGGCAACAACCCCATAGAGCTACTGATAAATGACAAGGTAAGTATACACTGTTTTATTGGGCTGTGCAATTAATCACATTTTTATCAGTTACTATTCTGGGGCTTTTTAATCAAGAGGGCAACAGCAAATCAGTAAAAGCATGTGATTTGGAATTCAGACTCTGGGGGAAGGAATCTTGTGAATTTTGTTTATTTTCAAGAAGTTAGTGTTGAGAGACATTTATGTTTTTATAGGAAAAAAGAAAATCGTACTGAAAATCATGACTGATCAAAATTTATTTATTTTTTTGCAAATTTTCTGTATTTTATTCTGAAGGAAGTTTCACTATCTCAAATCATCACAACCTTGTGTAACCGATAACACTTGCATGAATGGTATCGATGCATTTATCTTTGTTAGTAGGCTGCCAGAAATACCAGTAGCAGTAGTAGCACTTGCAATAGTGGTAATAGTATTGTAGTAGATTTAGAGTGACACTTGCAACAGTCGCACAGGGGAGGATTGCTAATAACTAAATTATAATTATCATCCACTTCAGTAACAATACTTTCTCTGCTTGAGACTGCAATAATATTGTAATCTTATTTGGACTGCAGGTGGCCCAGTTGCCCATAGAGGTGAGGGATGGAAGGTGGCACCACATCTGTGTCTCCTGGACCACGCGGGACGGCCAGTGGGATGCTTACCAGGATGGAGAGAAGCTTGGGACAGGAGACAATCTGGCAGCCTGGCACCCCATCAAACCTGGAGGAGTCATCATCCTTGGACAAGAGCAGGTCTGTGAAAACAATATGCTACTATGTTACACGCTTACCTCTTTTGTAGTAGTAGTAGTAGAGTAGTAGTAGTAGAAGAACGTAGTAGTAATATTGTTAAAAAAGTTAAAAGTGGTAGTAATGGCTAATGGCTGTAATACTGAAATGAAACTTAGAATATTATTGGTTGTGACAGTCATAGGGATAGATGTTACAGTTGCAGAGGTTCAAATAACAGCAAATACTTCTTAATAGTAGTAACACTTGCAGTTGTTATAGTAGTTAAAATTGAAATACATAAGTAGTCGTAGTAATAGAAACAAAACATTTACCTCAACCACATGTAATACATTTGGAAATAAAGGTTCTTTTATATTTTAAAACTCAGTAATGTGAAATGTAAATCTGCCATTCCAGCACTGAACAGACTTTTTTGACTTGTTCTGAAAGTCTAACACTTCAGACTGCCATGTCAAGTAGTTCTTTTCTATAATAAACCATGTTATTTATGGAACACCTTGATATCCAGATGAGAAATTCAACTAGAACAGTAATAAGAGGGTGGCAGAGTCTTAATAAAAAAAACAAACCCTCTGCTTCCATTAAAATGTTTGTGTGGCAGACATATTCTTATAATGATACATACTTAAGACACAGACGAATTGCTCAATTTGAAATTTGAATGCATATAATAGTTCCTCCAGATATGTATTTTATTCTTGAACAATTTCTTGGAGCACCACTTTGTAGTTTTTCTTGAATAAATATTATTTTAAAGTAATAGTAACAGTTTTGGCTTCTATAGCCCTGTACAGTCCTTGGGAGTATTAAAACTCAACTGGTCATAACATTACAAAATATTTCTTTTTAGTACTATCTTCTAATATTGTATAACTCATCTTTTTATTTTCCATCTGCAGGATGTGGTGGGGGGTCGGTTCGATGCTGGACAGGCCTTTGTGGGGGAGCTGAGTCAAGTCAACATCTGGGACCGAGTTCTCAAGCCCTCCGAGATCCAGAGTATGGCCAACTGCAGCACATACCTGCCTGGGAACATCATCTCATGGTTGGCCAGTAATGTAGAGGTGTTTGGGAGGGGGGCATTTAAAAGACCTCTGGAGATGTGTCAGGAGAGACTTCCCAATTCTTAAAGTGGCCCAATACATGCAGCTAATATTGGTACTATACGCTTAATCTATGGTCAGTTGTTGTCCAAATGTTTCATCACTCTGAAACCCATGGATAGGTCCTTTTCCTGACTGATTCTTCTGAAACAGATTTTTATTTTTTATTTTTTTTGTCCCAATGTTAAAATTTTGTATTATTAAACTTTTTTTTTCATTGATTCAATTACAGAATTTAAAATAATAATAAGAACCTTTATAAAAAATAAATAAATAAATACCTTTGCTCACATGAATGGGTTCTAATATTAGCAGATTGCACACTAGTTCAATTAATCTTCTTGGTGTTGTAAAAATCTTGCTGTAGTTCTCATCTGCCTTAGGAGAGTCTGGACACCCAAGTGCAAACTGTCAGACGAAGGTTGACAATTATAATAGCTTTTATTTGAGAAAAGAACTACCCTTTAAGCCCCTCAAGGATAAAGCACTCACCTTGCTCAGAGCCCACCCACTCAGAGGCCCTCTGTCTGTCTGCACGCTCCTCCTCAGACAGTAGTGGACATGTGATGCGGTGCTGCGTGCTGTGTGGGAGGAAAAGATTATAGGTCTGCACTAATGTTATGGATCTGTCTTAACGGTAAATGAGATTAATGCCAATAACAATCAGGGGCCCTATCTTGATTTACCAAATAACCCTTTAAAGCTGCACAATGTAACTTTATAGTGAGCAAACCATCACCTGCTGTCTCCATAGAGATGTTATTTCTTTAAAAGAGATGTTGCACAGAATGGCATTACTTATATCCTTCTAGCAACACAACAACAACACCTTATGAACACACATTCTTATGCGAGTGGGGTCTCTACTCCACAGACCTAAACTGTGGATCAGCTACTTGTGTCCATGGAGATAGAAAAAGAAAGATTAAAGTTACACTATGCACCTTTAAGAGGGAGCAAGACATCCATTTATCCCAGGCTATTTTATTTTAAAGTGATTGTGCTTTGCCTTTAAAACATGGACATATGAGGAAAAATGTCAACTGTAACATTGTAGTGATACTGTTTAAATCTGTGGCTTACAAATGGTCTCAGCACTAAGTAGTTTGATATATTATTTAGAAATATTGACATGTAAATGTACATAAATCGGGCATGACCACAGAATGTGAAAACATATAAAGCAGATTATACTGTAGTAGCAGGTTAAAAGAAAAAGTGCAATAATGGGCCAAGTGTAACGCCCACATGAAATGGCTGGATGGGCCAGTATGCACAGTGCATTCTAATTGCTGAAGAAATTAATACAGAATACTCAGATAATCTACTGTGCATAAAGCAATACTGGATGTGCAGTTGCAATGCTATGTTATTTTTGTATATATTTAGATAAAAATACATTCCCTAGCATAGTGGTGTAAACTGTGTGAATGTGACAAAGCTTGTCTTAACTTAATGTAATCTATTTTTTATCGCAAATGTCTTTTTTGTGGCCTTCTTACGTACATTTAAGTGCCCTGAAATGTGAATAAAATGTACCGCCAATAAACAATAAAGTGCTGCAATGTACTGATTTAATATTGCATTCATTTTAAATTGGATTTCAGATATTATATTAGTTACCATAGCTCCTCAATCACAGGGGCACTGAGGTGAGCGACAGGAGCGTTTAGACTGGACACAGTACAGAGCAACACAACAGGTGTCCAGGGCAGCATTAGCAACGCTTAACAGATCTGAGAGGTCAAAGGTTGACCATGACATCACACATACAACTTCAGACTGACACCTCTAACATTAGCACTAACATTAATAAGAAAAAACTCAATGGTTCATCCAACTACCTTTTCAGTTAGATTGCTAATGTATTTCAGTGCAGTAAAGTATATACTGTATGTAATGAAGTGAAAGCTCTTTATTTGTATACTGTTACCACAATAATAATCATAACTGAAAAAGTCATTGCAACGCTAAAATGTAAAAATGTTAGCTACACGTTTTAGTGCAAATTGTATATTTGACAGATAAAAAATGGGACTGAAATAAAGTGTTGCTGGCTGCAGAACTGACACAGGAAACCAATTCCATGTGGAAAAAAGACCTTGGTCGGCTGCTGCTCTCCCATGTGAACCAACACGTAGCATTTTACAAGTAAGGAATAACACATCACTTTCCTGAACACACATTTCTGTAAGACTTTTTTATATTATTTATTTTCCAAAGATGAGAAATAAGCTTTGTAACATAGGCAATGTGTAAAAGCTATAGGTACAGCTGTGCATGAAAGAAAACCATTATGTGCAGACAGAGATGGGTAGAAAGGCCAAGTAAGAGTTAAGTTACTTCAAAATAATATTACTAAAAGCAGATGTCATGGCCCAAGAAATTAAAAAATAAGAATGAAAAATGAAAAAATACTTTGTGAAACTACTCAACTGTTGGGCATAATTTATCATTTAAAGTTAATGTAATTTGAAGGACAAAATATTAATAGACATAATAATATTCAAAGGATAAACCACAAAAAAATATAAATCATATCTGAAGGAAACATAAATGTTCAAATCATTTAGTATTGTAAACATTTTTGCCACTTGTAGATTTACCCATAGAGTAACCACAACTTTTACTCAAGTAAGAATACTGTTACACTGTAAAATACATTGCTCAAGTAGGAGTATAAGTATGATGTCACAAAACTAATCTGAGAAGTGCTATTTAGCGAGGATATACAGAATAACTGTGTGTCTTTTGTTTATTTTTATATAAGCTACAGCAAATAAAAACAATTAATACAAACATTTAATTCAAACTATAATTTCAACATTCTCTATATAAGCTAAGTATGTATCAGGTTCAGTGCAGAACTCTTAAGATGGAGCCCAAGGTCATTGGTCTTCCTTTAGCAGAGCCCACTCCCCACTGCCTGTGTGACAGCTGCTATTCATCAACTAACTCATGACAAACCAATATTAATAAAACTGTGGCATCTCAAACAGAGCACAGGCTGTCTTTAATGATCTGCTACACGCACCATATACACATGCACTGCTGAGAAATTCAAGGTGACAGTGCAGAGACATTAGATGCTTTTTAAAGTTTAACATGTTAATTAAAATATGTCTAACTTGAAAGATATACATTTTACTTTGTATTTTACAGAAAACTATATGTATCATGACGTTGGCTGTATTCAAGTAAAAGTATATTTCTTTGTCAAAATTATTACTTGTATAAAGGTGTTCTTCTGTGTTTCTATGGAATTGCAACTAGAAGTACAAATAGTGAGCAAATATTCATATATTAGTATCATATTTAGAAAAAAAAAAGATTATCCAAAGTAAAAGCACAAATAAAAAACTCATAGAATTTAAAGGTGCACTATGCTACTTTTCTGGTTACTGTCTCCATAGAGATGTTATTGCTTTTGCCTTGAATATTCTATTATTGCACTGGGCTGATCTATCTTCAGTTTATTCAGTTACAGGTGTCTTGTACTGATAAAAGACATACCTTGAAAACTTGAAAACCTTGGAGATAGATCAGTTTAATGCCACCGAAAATGTAGAAAATTTCAGGCAAAGCAACATTAGGCAAGCAGGTGGAAGATCCTTCACTAGAAAAGTTACATAGTTCACTTTTAACTCAACAAAGACACAGCACCTTGACCTGAGATGCCATACGATTGTTAATGATCATAAATAAGTCAACAGCCTCCTCACAGCAAGCTTGTGTTGACACTCATTGTTTTAAATGTGACCTTCACTGAGACTATGAATTTATTATGAGTGCAATTGAATGTCAGACGGATCTTAGTGATTTATTTATTGATTGCAGTTGCATGTTTTCCCGAGGCATATGGATGGTGATGGATTGGATTGGAATGAATAGAAATTGGCTTAAAGAAACAGTATGTAACTTTTTCTAACAAGTAGATACGCCTCCTGCTTGACCCTGTGAGATGTCATTGCTTTGCATGAAATGTTTCATGGCCTAGTAGTGGCATAATTTTGCTTGTCTTGTCACTTGTCGTCATGGAGATAGATAACTTTAATGTCATACTGTGAAACATTCTAGTCAATGCAATAACATCTCCATAGAGACCCAAGTAGCTGACCAGAAAAGTTAGATAGCTTACCTTTAAATCCACTGCAACACTATTAACAACACTTAACACATAGTTTACAATACGCAAATTAGCAATTAGATAAATAGATAAAATATTCTAATATTTGGAAGGCATATTATGGTAGCACTAAATTATGATAAATTTGTGCCATACCAGTGTATCTTAATCCTATGAGGTATATTGGGATCCACACTGGAAAAGCAGAGGCTGTTTCTCCTCTTTGCCCGTGTTGAAGAAGTTGAACATGATCCGGCTGTGAGTCTCAGAATCCTGGCTCTTCAGGAAGATGGCATTACTGGAGGCCGCCAGCTACAAAAACACACACAAAGTTACTGCATACATTTTGAATGTGATAATGTAAATGTAATGTGTAATGTTGAATGTAATCAGCTAAAACTATTAAAAATACAAAAAATAAATCTTATATACTATTCTCATATACAGTATATGCAGATTAATTTCATATTTCATAAATATTATTTTCTATTTTGCAACATTTATCATTATCTTCCTTCTCTAAGTACACTTTTGAATAATCTAAATGATTATAGCAAAAAGTACTGGAAAAGGCTAACGCAGATTTATACAGCTTGTAAATGGTACCGGTGTTCTGGTGAGATGGCGAGGGCGACAAGCGATGACTGCAATGAAAGAGAAAGTTGCCACAAGAACTGCAGCACAGGCCATGATAAATATCATGTGAGCATTACCTGCAAAGACACAATAAACATATCTAGTCTTTGTTTAACTATGACAACATTTGAAACCACAGCCTGTACAAAGTAGCTTTGTGTTCTGTTGTGATAGCTGATTGGATTTTCTCTTAGTGGGCACAGCCCTAATGGGAAGAATTAGCCCTATACATAAAAGGTGATTTGGGGTAATGAGGTCATCAGCTCATCCTGGTCAAACCTTCTGTGAAGGTTTATTTTGGATACCATGTGACACACATCACATGACCTGTAGTAGTAGTAAAGTGAAAGGGACACTTTCTGTATCACATAAAAATAGTTTGTAAATCTAATTTTAAAGTTTGTCATATTTTTTACTCTCCTGAAGCCATTTTACACCATAACACAACAAATATGCAACAAAACCTACCCATGTCCAAAGTGTTCAAAGTGTTGAGCAATATCTTCCAAGGGCTAAGCACAATCAATTGACATAGCTGAATTCCTTAATTTCCACTGTTTACTAAGAATGAAATGGAACTAACATTTCTAAATGCCACATAAACAGATTTCTCTGAAACTCTCAGTTTTAGGGGTACCATACATGAGATAAACAAACTATTGATTATACTGTTGTCACTTAACACCTGGGATACGGATAGATACGGTCACATGTTATGTCATGCTGTATATGTAAATTCATCTTCTTCTGGTGAACTCTAAAAATATTTATATTTTCTCAACTGAAATAATACCTAGTTGTTATGGGAGCAATGTTTAGCTTAAATATGCTGCCTTTTGGAATGATTACAGATATTACATAGTACTGCTTGTTTTTACATATGCACTGCTTGTTTTTTTTACTTGTTTTGTAAGCTTGATATAACTAATTTTCAAATTAATTTCATTCTACATATCCCTGTGGTCATTCAGGTCTAATTATCCTAATATGGTATTTAAGTACTAAATATGGTGATGTTTAAGCAATTAATATGGTGTGAATTGCCGTAACCATCATGTGCTTTCTTTATTCTATCCTTCTCTTTTCTTCCTTTTCTTCCTTTCTTCCTTCTCAGTAAAAGTGCCTGAGGTGTAGAGTGTCCCACTCACTGTTCCTCTTGACAAACAGGCTGAAGGAGGTCTGCAGTTTGCTGATGTCGTTGCGGACACTGATGTCCAGGCAGTGCACCCCGGTGGAGGTGAAGGTGTGGTTGAGCCAAAGGGTATTCTCGTACAGCATGGTCAGGGTGCAGCCCCCATATGGGTCAGGAACACAGTTAGGCAGGAAGCGCCAACACACCCACATGGGAGGACTATGTAGAAAGCAATCACATTCAATATTAGTGTAATTCACATAGGTCAATCAAAAGCATAATGGGTTAAGTGAACCAAAAATGTTTCTTTTCTAGAAAATAGATTAATATTTGTTGCATACCTCCCATCCACATGAACAGCCAAACTGCTGTTCTGAGAAACTTCATAGTCAGAAGGCCCCTTCAGCTCAATATGTTTGATGGCATCTAGAAACAAATCAAAAGTGCAACTAGTGACTTTATTCTCAACTGATGACTTCATTCTCAAATTTCTTTTATAAATGTAAAGGTTTAGTTGGAGTTTGTTTATTTTAGAATATAGCCCCATTGTATTAATTCTTCATAGGCTCATATCATAAGTGTGCAATTGCTGAAGGCCTAATTTCAATTTGTGTCACTCACAGTAAATAATCTATAAAAGTCTATGCTTTTTAAAAGATTGTATAAACATTGCCTAATTCCTAAACATTGTCTAAGGCCTAGTGTCTAAAAGGCATAAGATACATACATATATATAGGATTGATGACAACGCATAAGTAGACATTACATACCAAGCACTGTCACATCCATTGAATAGACCCCTTTCACCTGTGGCTGTTTGATTAGCACTGACTCCAACTTTAAGTTTGAGTGTGTAGTTTCCTGATGCTGCATAATGATATCTCACTACTGGCTCTGTCCCCTGAATCACTTCACTGCAATAGAACCAAAACAAAAGTTTACAAGGAAATATTGTAACTTGAATTTACAAAAAAAACATCACTTTACCCATTTCCTAAGTCCCATGTGTAGGAAAACTTGGTGTTACTGAAATTCTTCTGAGGATCAAACAGTTCAAACATGGTTTCAGTGGGAATATATGAAGCCAGCTCTCCTGTGTCTCTCACATAAGTGGCATTTCCATCCATTTGATAGAAAACCAGCTTTCCTGCAATGTTTTCTGCATTGTATAAATGATATATAAAGTTAAACATCTGCATTTCTCATACAAAAATAGTAAAAAAATATGAGAAATGTACATACCCAATTCTGTCAAAGGGTCCATTGCATCTGCCACACCCATAAACAGCAAAACAGGCATCAGGGTCCAACCAACATTTCTGCAAATTTAGAATCAAGTAAATAATAATAATTCTACAGGTTGGCTCTTTTGGTTGAAAACATATTTTTTACCTTGCCATATCTGCTTTTCCTCAACCCAAAGCAGAAATTCAAGTCAATGTTGTATAAGCAGAGAGACGGAACAAGGGAGTAATTGGTGATGAGGCCACCCTATTGGTCTGTGAAAAACTGAGCTCAAAAGGCCTGAAATTGTCACCATGCGTTTCAATCATGTGGTCAGGACACAACAATCAGCTTTTGAGTGCTATGCTTTATACTGGATCAAATTCCGATCCAAACCGACACGGTACAGATTGATAAAGATAGAAACACGCATGTAAAAGTCTGCCCTACTTTGGATACAAGGGGATGGTATGCGTAGTGTGGTACTGAAATTATCCACAAGGGGGGGCAAATGTCTCATGAATTATGGGCCAGGTGCCTGTCACTGGCGCAGGCTGTGGAGACCTTTAGGAACAACAGGGGTAGCATTTAGTTTTTGTGTTTTTTACAATGTGTGTGATCAAATTCTTCCATTTATGGCCTGAAAATGCATTTATTTATAAGTCCTTATCTAGATATCTAAAGCTTCAATTCCAGACTCAAAACCGTTACGGAGTTATGAAAAATTTTATCTGCACCCTTCTTTTTTTAATCAGTTTGTATTGCCATTTTAATGTATTTCATATTCTGTAAAGCAAAAAACAAACAAACAAACAAAAAATACTTTGTATATAAATTGTGCTCTATAAATTAAGCATTCCTGCCTTCGTGTTGCCTATTTGAATATATAATTTTGTTTTACTCTACATCTGATTTGGTAAATTATAGGATCAACATAGCAACTGTTTAATGTTTAAATCATTAAATAAAATAAAAAAGGAAAAACTATTATAAAATATTATTTTCAAAACTAACTTGACTGTGTAATGACTGTACCCATTACTGACACGTCTTGGGCTAATTTATTATCACTTTCAAATAGTACAAACCTTTACAAACAACTCCCTCTTGTGGCCATAGGCTAGGTGGCGTCATAATGTCCCAGTTAATGATCAAATCACAAGAATACTTAGTTTAAAGTCTCTCTATGTGTTTAATCATTTACCCCCCTCATCAGTGTGAAAGCATTTTTGCATTGCGCACAAATGAGGTACCTGTGATGAGGACGTAACCTGCGCGCGATGACGTCAGGCCGGGCACACCCCTCCTCCCCCGCCCTCTCGTGCCTTTATGGCCGCCCCTCCGCGCGTCTCTCGGTTAAACCTGCTAGAAACATGCGCTGATAGTGGAAGCACCGGGGGAGTCCCAGTCTGAGAGAGTCCGCCAGGCTTTCCACATGCACGGAGAGAGTGGAAAGACGCTGCACACGAGGAGTACCGGCGCTCCGGGGAAATACTTTGAGTGAAAACCAAGTGGAGACAATATTTTTTAACCATTTTCACCATTCTACTTGTTGGAGCAGCCAATTCACCTGCCAACATGTCTAGCGTTCCAGATGATGTTAGCAAGCTCACCGAAAGTACATACAAGGTGAGTCCAGTGTAATCAGATCATTTAGTAGACTAGCATTAATGACACCTCCCAAGTTTGTCAAATCTTGTTACAACTTTTGCTTTTGCTTTTACATCACACTTGCATAACTTAAAATCTACCTTATTAGTTAATTTAATTTGAAAAATCTTGTGGCTTTCCCCACTGTAAATATGACGTAGCCTAATTGAGCTACTAAAACTTTATTGCTTTATGTAGTTTCTAGTAGTTAAAACACAATGTACCCAGTGTCAATACCCTGTTATTTACGTGTTACAACAGACATAAGTATAGGATTTAATGTGGGAGGAAAGTTGTCAACAGTTCACAAACCCAGGCAGTGTATTTTAAACAGCTGGTTTCATTAGTAGTCATAGCAATGTCTTTTTTTTTTTCATTTTAATCTAATCAGTTTCACGCCCCTATCCCTGGTAGGTGTGATAAGTGTGGAAAACACCCTTAATGACAGAATTATGATAAGAGAAAGGAAGTAGTTTCCTGCTTTGGACTTTGAGCCAGCTGGAAAACTTTATATTACGCTTCTCACTTGTATTGATTTGATAGCAGTGGAGTTGAAGCTGGCATCTTATAAATACCCCAGACCTGTTTTCCCTTTTATTACCTCTTTCTAGGTCTTTTTCTGTCCAGGCGAATCATACCTGACCATTGTTCTATTGAGGGCGTGCCAGGGGAATAGAGACTGGGAGGTTGAACAACACTTGATTGTTGAGGCATTTCAATAGTGACAGGGAAAGAGAGAGAGGGAGCGAGAGACAGATGCACACAAACACACACACACACACACACACACACACGGGCTGGGGTGGGGTGGGGTGGGCTGGCCATGTATGCTAGTATAGCCTATACTGCAAATAGCTACAACTTTATAAAGAACTGAGAGGGACTTTGGCCTTTTTCAGGGAGTTGTTTAACATATGTGAAAGGGTCAAGTTAAAGATTGAAAGTTGTATTGTTCTAGCATGGTGATATTATTAGCACAGTACTGTAAGGGGGAAAATGTCTTGTTTTTTGTTTTTTTTTCCTCCACACACTCACAACAATACATGCTAGAGTCATTGGTACAGAGGTGAGCAGAGTTGCCAAAAATAGTACTCACATAAGAGGAAAGTTACTTTAAAATAATATTACTCAAGTAGAAGTACATAGCAGAAGTCCAAGAAATTACTCAAGTAAGTGTAAAAAAAAGTATTTAGGGAAACTACTACTCAAAAAAGAGAATTGTATGAATAACTGTCTGGATGTCACACCTGACAAAACCATAAATAATGCACAAAAATTAGAAAAACTAAATCATATCTAAAGGAGCAGTGCAAGAAACACAAATGTTCAAATAATTAAAAATTGTCAACATAACAGAGTTACAGAGTAACCAAAACCTTTTCTCAAGTAAGAGTACCATTACTTTAACAAAACCTTACTCAAGTTGGAATAAAAGTATGTGGTCCGATAACTTTAGGAGAAGTACAATTTCTGTAAAAAGTTATTTAAGAAAATGTAACTGATACTACCCATCTCTGTATTGGTATAATAATTGATGGCATAGCATTTATTTAAACAATTTGTCGTCAATGTTTTTTGTTTTTTTTTCCAGAATGTTATGGAACAGTTTAACCCAGGTCTTAGAAACCTGGTGAACCTTGGCAAGAGCTATGAGAAGTCTGTCACAGGTAACTTCACTACCAAAAGAGAAAATCAAATAATGCTTTATGGTTGTTGCAAGTTTTTGAAACTTTTGTACTTCTGTGTAGCAATGACCATCGCTGGAAAGACCTATTTTGACGCTGTTTCAAAGATCGGAGAGAACGCCCACAAGTCTGCAGCCTCTAGAGAGCTTGGTGAGTTTTTTGTTTAATGGTTCCATATTATGCTATTTTCTGAACTATAATGTTTTCTCATCAAAACATACTTCTGTGTTTTGTTTCATTCACACATTTCACACAAACCTTCCATATTTAGGCTTTAGGAGTTATTCTCTCAAACAGAACACTCTGTTCCACCTTTTGATGTCATGTGTGTTTTTAAACTCCATACAGCTTTACTAGAATCATTTTGATAATTTCAGCCTTGGAATTGCCAATCTCTACTCATCATAAGGTGGAACAAGACATTTTGAGCTTTAGAGGTGTAGACAGACTAATAATAAAGGGTTACTCAAACATGAAACAACACTCCAGGAATGTTTTGATGAGGTAACAGCAATTCTGAATAATATAGGACCGTTACGAAATTGATATATTTGCCACTGAATAGCAATTTCACACCAAAACAAAGCATTGACTTTTGGACACAAATCTTATTCTGGTATAGTTGTAGTTATTACATTAACCTGCAGATAAGGTGGTTTGATGTGATATTTTCCAGTGCCTGCTCTTACCCAGAATTACTCTCACCTCCTCCCACCATCAGGGTTGTCCAGGTTGTCTCTCGTTCAAGCTATGACTCATCTTCAGTTATTATATTACTGCCTAAAAAATCGCAGCAGCTATATTTTGACCAAAATATCTCCCAGTTTCCCTTCATCAACAACCTTTTTTCCAATTCACTGACAGTTTACAGTCTGCCATGAAAAACATTTTTTTTAATAAATTGTCTGTACAGGCAGCAGGTAATCAAAGCAACATAATGCTCTGCTATTCACTGTCAGATGTCAGGAAAAGCCAATTGTAACTTGACAGGTTTCCATTTTCACTTTTGGATAAGGAATTGAAAAACTTATTACAAGCAATAAACAGAATATTATTAAATGTCAGAGCAAGTGTTGGAAGAGTCATATCTGAATACAAGAACCAAGCCAAGTCCATCCCACTGGGTTAAAATACAATGAATATGGAAAACCTTATGAAAACAAAGATTTTATTATTGCAGTAGACTCACTTTTTCAACTGTAATAATATATAAATCAACAAGTATTTTTCTGAGGTGGAATGTTGCTACCTTCTAAAATGCAAGCACAAAGGTATTATAGTTCTTAATTAAAGGTCATTTTAGTTTTAATGTGGGAAAATGTGGGAAAAATTTAAATTCATGCTTCCCATACTTGCTTAGTGCATGATGATCTGGTCTGTCCAGCCACACCCCTCAAACATTGGCGGTAACTGATTAAATAATGTGAAATTTTTATTAGGGATCATTCACACAAAACTACTGATCATATATTTAAATCCCGATTCAAATAGGGCTGGATGATATGGCAAAAAGAGAATCATTATTAATTTATCAATCTCAAGTTTGGATTCTTTTTTTTCCCATTAACATAAATAATATATAATTCATTAATTCATTAATAATTCTTCATTTAATACAAGAAATAGTCAACTTTCTTCCTCCAAAGTCTGAACTCTGTTCCAAACCAAATGCTTTTAAAGCACTGTTAAAGAGACTGTTAAAGAGATACAAGCATATCATTGACAACTGCACAAAAGTTCCTGAAGCACAGGATTTGACTATGATACATGTAATTGGTTCCAAATTGATCTACCTAGGGGTTCAGTTTGGGTTTAAATCACTTTTTTTTTTTACTTTAGGCTCAATTTTGGGTCTACTGCTTTTTAATTAATTTATTTATTTGATTGGTTGCAATTTATATTTAGATTATGCATATAAATTAAAACTGCAGCGAGATTTTTGTGAAATCCAAAGTCTTAAAAAAATCTTAAATTATGAATTATGAATGAATGCAAATAAAAGTTTTTTTTTTTTTTCTTTAGAAAAAGAAAGTGATTTGCGAGCTGTAAATCTTTCTACACCAAATCAGCCATTCCCATAGACTGCTCTGTCCTGGCTCCCTTATCAAGGCAAAGACCACCTAGGGCTTTCTAATAATATTTTACACTACATATAAAATAATATATAATGTTTTCTGCTTAGATTTACATGTAAAAAAGGAAAAAATTTTGAAAATGTTCAAATAACCTTTCTTTTTATACTAGATTATGGAGATGTAATATAAATGCAGGCTTCAGGCTCTCCTTTGAAACCTTTCAATGTACTTTTTCACTCAGGTCGTTTAACAGGGGATGAATTTAAAATCCATCACAATACACTCTGAAAAAGTAGGTTGGCCATTGCTATGTCAGAAGAGAACAGCACTGTATAACATTTACTACTACTAAATTTACTGAAATTGACTGCTTGATAGACTGCCTGAATATCACACTCGTTAAATTTTGATACAGGAATTTTTAATACAACATCTCATGATTTTCTAGATCTATAAAAACTGGTCGCACAAGATCTGAAATGAGGGAAAAAAGCTTTTTGTTATTTTGCTTCCCAAAAATGAAATTCATTTTAAGGACATGCAAATCAGGATACACTGGTGCCACTAATGCATTTTAATAATCTGGTGATAAAATTTTATAATTTATAATCACACCTGCACCTGTTTTTAATGTTTTAAATGAAAAAGAGAAAAGATAAATTAGACTTAGACATGACTGAATCTTGATCTTGCTTAAAATATGGTTCACTGCCCAGCCCTATTTTCACACATATTCAAATAACTTGTCATTTTAATGTTAGGTTTTTATCCTTTATGTTCAACCTCGGCACTGGCAAATACTATACCCCTCCCAATCTCTTCCATTCTAACATACTTGGATGCTACTATAGAATGTAGTAGTTTTGTGAAAAGCTGTTACTAAAAGAAGCCCATTCTTGAACTTTCTTGACAGTCATTTTGTGAGTGCCGAGAATAAGTGACAGCAAGACAGTGTGAATTCTCACAAGTGCCACAGTGTTCAGCAGCAAACATTCTGAACAAACAGAGGAACCTTCCCAGGCCGCACGGATCACCTCATCCCCTACTCTCCATCTGGATCATCAAACTCAGGCTAGGGCCACAAATACATTTCAGCTTGTTTTTTTTTCACTCCTCAAGTCAATCTTAAAGTGCATATGACTTTTATATGACTTTTTATATGGTTTTCATGTTTTTTTTTAGAAGAAATGTTCAAAAATACAGGAAGTAGTGGTGAGTTTAAAAACAGAAACTATGTCACCAACACCAAAAACTTATCCAACAATGTTTTGTGTTAACATTATAGTTGATTATGCAATTACCTCAACAAATGTCATACCTGCTGCCCACTTGAAATTATAAACTAAAAACTAAACTAAAAAAATAGAAAAAAATAATTTTAGTAAAATCCTACATACAATTATGATAACTATGTTTTTCAAAATGAAATGACCAATCTCTGACTAAAAAATACATAATTTTAATTTTTCAAGGAATTGAGCAATCTTCTTTTAAACTTGGCGTCTGTCCACACATATATAAAGAGTGGTGTCTGAGGTGATAAAAAGCTTTCTCTTTACACAATGAATGGTATGGCCAAAAAGGCGCTTGCGTTACAGTGCAGAAGAATTCACACAGTTACCTGAGGCTTTTACTTCATTCCTGGCTTCACTTCATGCACACACCTATGCTGTGCTTATTAAAATAAATTTTACAATGATTTGACAAAGTTTACAAGATAGTGGCTCTTTTCCACTTTAGATACCTATCATTGGGATGTACATTAAGGCTGCAAGATGATTCTTTTATTAGTTAGCAGTAATATTTCACCCTGCTCTCAAATGTTAATACTGGACATACTTCAAATCTTAATGGATTCATGATTTTAACACATTTTCACACAATCTAATTGCCTTACTAAAGACACCTATTAAATTGTTCAGCCCAAATCTATTACACGTACATATTCCCAACTTTCTTCTGAAATTGGCTTGATAACTGTTTGTTTACAATTGTATTGTAGGTTTATATAAAAAAACACACACACAATGTTTAAATTAAAAGGCCTAAAAAATGAAATACATGACAATATCCACCAGATCAAACATATTATTATGGCTAGTGTTCCAGACCCTGTAAGATAATGTGATGTGATATGTGCTATACTATAACAAAGTTTCAAATGAACTAAGTTAAGGAACCAACTTGAAATGTCAAATTTGAAACCTTAAAAAACAGAAAACCAAACATTTACTGAAGTTTACATTTACTGAAACATTTATCTAGTACGTTGGCCATTATACAGTAATCTCCTCGTGTTGTTGCCTGACAGGAATAATGAATACTTGTAGTAGTCTATTGTTCCAGTGTCCATATGGCCAGTGCACGGCAGCAGCTGATAGAGCCTATGTCACATCTAGGCAAATGTCAGGAGCAGTTTTGGTGGGTGTACAATCAGAGGCTTCCTGTGCACAGCGGCTTGAGTGGACTCCGCAGGGAGTTGCCAGTGCTCTCTGAAAAGCCGCAGGTATTGAAACACTGAAAATGTGACTGGAGAAAGAATAGCTCCATCCGCACCCCTTCCACCTTTTCTCTGCTCTGTTTGTCGAAATTGTTTTTGAAATTGTAAAGCTTGTCAGCATGAGAAAAATGGTTATGGAAACAAGTGAGTGTGTTCCTCACTTTTTACTGGAGGATCAAAATTCATAGCACAGAGCCTGCTGGGATGTATGTTTTTGAAATGCCTCCTGAAACTGGCTTGGCTTTTGGGAAAAGATAAGTTAGTGACATTTCAAACATTTTACTTACCTATAAGTAAAATTTAATGTGTAGACACCACCCGCTTGCCATTTTATCTTTCATAACATGCACAACAGCCCAATAACCCAACCTAATAAGTTTCATAAAGACTTCTTACTCCTGAGTAGGGCTGGGCTTTCAATTTTGCTTGGTTCCAGTACTTAAATGCTACCTGTTTGTGATACCAATATTTATACTGGCAGGGCTGCAAGAAATATCACAATCAAATAGAAGTCACTATTGGCAAATCGCAAGCAATGCTATTATTTGCAAACAATAAATTATCCTGTCTTAAGCTGCCACACACTACAGGATATTTCAGTCTTAAATGATGTTAAACATGTGACAAAATGTGCAAACCACAGACATAGAGAATCTGATTTTAAATCTCCCGGCGCAAGGACTGCAGATATGGCAATGAAGAGACCTAGTACCACAGGCTTAAAGTTGTGAATGCACCTTGCATCAGCTGTTTCCGGTCTAATGTAAAACCACTCCATTTGAGACTCTGTGTTCAAAAGATTTGAGCATTGCATTTCGAGTTTAGATGCAAGTGAAAGCTGTGTCACCATTATTTGTGAAATGCGGTGGAGTAGCTCAGATAAATGCTTTTTAATGCACAGAAAACTGGCAATAAATGACACAGGAAGTAAGGTCACTATTGCTAATCAGCAGCAGCTTTACACCAGTCCTCGCTGCATGGATATAAGCAAACAGCAAACTACTCTCACCTTTTTACTTTTTAAAAGGCACAGAACTGGATAACAACACTATTTTGTGGTCTGGGTGTTATTACTGGATGGATAATATGGGTGAGGATGCTGCAGTTTAACAACTTTACGAGAGATGTGTAATAAAGTCTTCTTTATTATTTTTCCTGAGTTTGTATCTTGCGCCTCTGTGTCCATCACTCTGTCTGCCCCGATGTTCTAATTTATTGGCTGTTTCCATGGTGATGTTTTGTAGTTAGGAATTTATGATATGACACCGCACATGAGGAGCGCTGCGGTTTAAAAAACGTATACAAGGATAATAAATTGAGTCATGCCTATACAAAGTTGAGGAGGAGAAATTTGGGTCCTAAATCGGACAAATTATCCTGTAGTTTGTGACAGGCTTTACATGTCACCAGTTTAGACTACTATTACAACCTTAAAATTTCAGTTACAAAGGAATAGATTCGATACCGATTCCGATACCACAATGATAATGAAAATCATTCTTTCTTTAGACAATGGAATGTCAGTTTCAAGATTAAATTTGTTAAAACTTTGATATTACCTCAGTTGTCCAGGTAGGGTACATAGGGGTCCATGGGTGTATACTAGTCTATGTGGTCTTATATGTGTTTTGATATAGCTCAAGATCATTCTAAGGGTTTTGAGGAAAGGTTCATTTCTGTCCTGTGAATGTGACTTTTTTTGTACCTACTCAAATGAGTGTCTAGTTTTGATATTAAAACTAATATCGATTGGTATGGTGTACTTTCAACAGTATAATCATTCAAACTTTTTGGTACTATTTTCCTGACTCCCTTTCCTCCTTCCATCCAGTGGTACACTGGTCTGATCTGGTTGTGAAGCCTGGCCACTCAGCACCAGTTACTTCTGATATATGTATATA
>JAIEZT010000304.1:13529198-13574198 GCA_019594935.1 Periophthalmus modestus | reverse complement strand
TATTGTGAAAGGTCCTGCCACTTAAATCCTGACGTACAATATCTTAAACTAATAAAAATAAAAATGTGTTTTGTTCAGGCCACGTTTAAGCGCTATCAGTCGGAACACAAGCTGAAGCAGGACTCCTTAGAGCGCACACAGACTGACCTGAAGAAGCTGAGGAGAAAAAGCCAAGGAAAGCACTCGCACAAATATGAAATTAGAGAAAATGAGGTAGGTCTGGCCCTGTAAAACTACAATTCTTTCATGCTATGACAACTATGTGATTTCTGTTTGAATAGTTCACATGATACACGCACGACTATTTGCACAAGTGAAAGCTACGGTTCCACATTTTGACTTTGTGTAGTGCCGTATAAAAGGGCCAAATCACTGATGACAGACGTGTTTAAACCCCAACTCCCAAAGCACAAGAGGAGGCAGATTGTAGCCTTAGCAGAACAGATGAGATGTCAGGCCTGGCTCCCTCTCTAAACTTGATGATAAAATGCGTGCAGAATAGTAATGGCTGTTTACAGATGTGCAAAAGGAAATGTGGCCTCAGAAGACCAACTCATTTGCATTGGGATGTGATATAATGCTGCTGCAACAAAACAAAAGTGCACTAAAACCCAAGTACACAACAGCAGGACTTTGAAGTTCTAGTGGTGTTTACAAAGCGTGGTTATGAGTGTGAGTATTTTGGAGCCTTCATGACGCACTATATAAAACAAATTTGGTCTAGTAGTCTGGAAGGGGAGTTTGAGTTATGAATATAGATTTGTTTAACAAAAACAAAATGGTATTGACTAAACTATCTAGTTTATCATGAGCAAGGTAAAGTATTTGAGCCAAAATTATATTATAAGTGTCTGGTGCTACTGTGTTTCAAGTAATTGTTCCAAGCATTGTTCAGGAAAATGAGGGTTTTTTTGAGCCAGTTTACACCAGGACTAAAGCCAGTGCTATAGAGACTAGGGTTCTAGTGAATATGTTCTGCTTTAATGGTTTGCAAACTGTGCTAAGCCACTTCATGTGGTATGCATATTCCACTGCAATGCTAATATTTCATTAAAGCCCTGCTGTTTAAATTTTTTGGACGAAAATAGACCAAAATAAAAGCATGTTTGGATGTTTCTACTGCACTGAAAAACTGAGAAACATGCATCCTTACTCTAAGCAGGCTTTCATCTTCACAAACCTGATTCTTATTTGGCCTGGAGGAAGCTCCTGCTTGTTTCCATGGAAATGTTCTTCCTTTGGTTGTAATATCCCACAGTGTGGAATAAAATATCTGTCTCCATAGAGAATGCTCTGAAGTTTGGTTTTAACTTTCTGTTTCCATGGAATCATGCAGGTGATGTGCCACCTAGAGAAAGTTACACAGGGTGGTTTTAATTTAGAGTTCATTTAGAATTGTCCTCCTTTTGTGTTTGTGGTGTTTGTATAATGTGGTCCTATCTTTTGATGCAGCTTAGCCCTAGTTTAGACCTAGAAAAGTCCTGCTTTAGACCTGGTTTAGTTCTGACGGTACTTGAGAAAGATTTTCTGAGGTGGTTCTTGGTGTGGTAAGACTTGATTTTCAAAGTGTGGTTGTTCTGCTGTCCTCTCCAAATAGCAGTCTCATTCTCAAACTGATTTGATTTGTAAATTACAGAGAAATGAAAAAGCAAATCAGCCACTATAATACCTCATGTTGCGTTTGTTTTCCCGTCTGTGCTTTTGTAGCGGATAAAGCCATGTTGTATTCTATTGGTAATCAAAATTCTTGTCAATTGTAAACTCTCTCAAGAAATCCATCTTTCTCTCCTCACAGCACGTGTTCCCTGCTATGTCAATTCTCTGGATATCTTTGCACCTTGAATGGCACCTTTTAAAGACACAGTGGGTCTTCTTTATCTGTGGTGGAGCTAAGCCGTGCTGTAAAGATGAGTTGAAACAGATCTGCTGTCAGAAGTGTGAATGGCTTTTGACGATCTGATAAAATGGGACCTAAAGCCAAGATAAACCGAACTATAAATAACTTAGAACCCTTGGAAGATGAGCTCTGAAAACTCACTCCTACCACCTGTCAGCTGACTATTGTGAAAAGAATGAATAAGGACTAATAGGTTTTGTTCACGTTATAGAATTGTATGATGACATAATGTCATATGGAAAGCAATGTATGACTGCAGCAAGCTTTTGAACTATAAAATAAAAATTCATAATTATTATTTGAAACTGAGGTCCATCTAGGTCACGTCTTTGAGATTGAAAATTTTGGCTTAGTTCATTTGTAGTGACAGAAAATACATAACAAGTTTGTGTCAGTACAGCTTCATTTAGTTTACAGTTGAAAGCTAAACAAATCGTACTTCAGAATTCTTAGCTGCCCTCAAAGTTAAACTATAGACAGTTGAAAGTGTTATGGTTAAAGAAAAAAAAAAAAAGACTTAAAAAATAAATATAAAATGTGATATGAACAGCCTACAGACAGTAGTGAATGTTTTCCGGTTGAGCCCTTGGAGACTGACTGCTTTATCATCACCATGACGACCTGGGGAAGATGGGTGGTGGGTGTACAATAAAGGCACTTGGTCAAAGAGTGACTGAAAGAGCGAGACTTTGCTTATTTCATTACCACTGTGTGAATCTAATATAAATATTTATTGTTTATTTTTAAGCCATTGTCATGTGTTTGGAGGTTTTACTGTTAAAGAGAATCATTTAAGTGTTGCCACGGTGTTTAGCTCTAGGCTCTAATCAGTTTTTACTCAGTGGGGACCCACCAACAGTTGCATCCACTTGTGTCACTAACTAAAGCGAATCCTGTTTTCTCTAATTGATACCCTGTGGATTCACATTTCTGCCTAAAATCACATTTTCTGCTAATTTCTTGCACTGCCTGTAACAAGAGCGTGGAAGTGTCAGTTGAAAAACACACCAAATGAATTAATATTTTGCCTGACATTATTGCTAAGTGTTGTGTGTGGGATTTTGACATTTGGTTTACACCCTATGTGCAGTATTTGGAGACCATCTCGTCACGCCAGATGGACATGCAGAAGTTTATTGCTGATGGCTGTAGAGAGGCCCTGCTGGAGGAGAAGAGACGGTTCTGTTTCCTGGCTGACAAACACTGCATGTTCTCCTATCAGATGAGCAACTTCCATGACAAGGTAACCAGCTATCTCCACCTAGCACTGTAATCTTGCCTTTAGAGATATCAATTTGAAAGTTGTTGTATGAAAACAATGCATTACAAGTTTTTCATCATGTAATGTTTTATCTATAAATAGTATAATTAATTGTAAAATAGCACATATTTTGGACATATAAATCTGAAAAATTGTAAATCCGTCTGTACGATCCATCAAAATCATGTTGGGTACAAGACTGGATGGTTTGGTGTATGTAGGAGCTACTTTAAGGGGTGATTTGAGAGAAACGCTTTTTGAAAACTGCCTTTGAAGTTACGTTGTCTGATATAAATCTATAGTTGCAAGTTGATTAACTTAAATAATCAAACATCTTTAGTTGAAGACTGTCTGTGTAATCCCTTAGTCGTCCAGATCTGATCCAAATCTGATAGCAAATGACGAAGTTTAAATCTGTCAACTGTACAAATCATTGTAAGAGTGAAGACATTTCGCTGCTCATCCTAGCTGCTTCTTCTGTTCTGAAGAAGCAGCTTCCCAGACCTGAAGAAGCGGCTTGGATTAGCAGCGAAACATCCTCACTCTTACAATGTTTTGTCCAGTTGACAGATTTAAACTCCGTCTTTTGCTTAGGTGAAGACTGGAGATTTTTGTTATTTCCAAATGAAAGCTTATATGTTGATAGAGCAAACTGGCCAAAAAACAAAAAAAAAAAATTGTCTTGCCTTAGTGTCCTCTGTCACGTTTCAGGCCAAAGAGCTTTTATTGGACCGTTTCCCCAGCTGGCAGGAGAAGTGCTCAGACATCAGTGAGGTCCCTGAAACAGTATCAACCATGATCGAGCATTTGACCGTTTCACCAGAAGCAACACCCGTAATGCAACGCAACAGCATAGTAAGTATTAGCCGTGGTGGTGGAATATAATTAACAATAATATCAACCTATCCAATGTTGTCATCAGGAGACTAAAAACATGAGATTACAGAGACTTACTCAAAATTTAGACTGTAAATTTAACAGAAAAGTACAGAAATATATTTTTTTCTTTTTTTCTTTTCAACTTTTTTAGGTTTATCAGTTTTTTTGTAGACTGTTTTTGATATTAGAATTTTACAGTAATTCAAAACAACAATTTAAATACTATCTTATTGACATTAGAATATATCATGTACTTTTAATAAGTAGCAATAAGTACCTTGCTGCAATAAGTTGTAGCATGGCTTTAGTTGGCTGCATGCCACAGAAAATCTTGACTATTTTCATTCCTACTTTCGGTCCTTTTCTCAGACTATTTATTGCTGTGTGGGAGGGAGATTATAGGCTCCCACTGCAATTCATTACACCAGTGTAATAACTACCCAATGAGGCTTTTAACCGTGTTCCTTCAATTTGTTCTCATTCATTGGATAGTGATATATACTTAGTGCTGTACTCCCAGTTGTCATCTTTATCTTAACAATATTTTTGTGTTATTTCAGAAGAATATGGATATCCCTCCTCCCGCGCCACAGTTAAAAGCTCAGATCAGTCCACTTGCTAACATGTTCAACCAGGAACCAATATTCTCCCTGCCATCTTCGCCAGATCATAACTCAGGTACTGACTAAATCTACCTTTCTATCCTTGGTACTGTACATGTCAATAATGAACTCTGTAACTTTATATTAATATGATATAACTATAACTAATGTAACGCAGACCAGAGTAGCCTTGGAGAATGTAACCTGTCCAGATCTACGTCGCAGTCATCGGGTATCAACATGTCCCAGAAGCCGCGTGTGAGGACCATCTTTCCCCATACAGCGGGCAATAACGAAACACTGCTCAGCTTCGATGATGGGGACATCATCATTCTACTCATCCCAGAAGAGAAGGATGGCTGGCGGTATGGGGAGCTGGAGAAGACTGGACAGTATGTGGTATTTTCTATTAATTTCATGTATTAGGCTACATTATTTACCTGTATACACGAACACACTGTAAACACTATGCTGCAAGATAAATGTAACAGGTCAGAACACTATTTTTCTGAAACCGATAACACCAGGCATTCTATTTACAACCACTGGTTCACATTCTTGAGAGCAAGGATTTTTATTCACTGTAAATATCCAAATTTATGATCTGCTGTTGAACCTTTATCATTACTTGATAGGGATTGGTTTCACAAACTTGCCATATTAATCTTATATCTTATTATTATTAATTATTTATTATTAATTATTTCTCTTTTATTTAGAAGATGTCCAACTTTCACCAATTTTTGTTTTATGCAGATAGGTCTAGTAATTACCGAGATGTTAACCATGAAAGCAGGTCAACAAACAAATTAAATGACTATTAAACAAAATGTTCTATCACAGAGTCCTGACCTGTCCTGCAGCCCAGTTTTTGAATATCGTTGGAATTCTAAAATGTTGTAAAGTCACATATTTGCTCCTATTTTATCAAAAATATCTGGATCTGTATACATGCAGTATCAAAGTTCATGCATGGCAAATATAGCTGAACCCAAACCTGAGTTTTGGCTCACCCAATAGAGGAAATGTACTTTCATTCCAACAAGTATGCAGCAGCAGCCACTGACACAGAGGCATATTTGGCATTTCTCAGCTGGCAGTACTAGTTTGTGCTTTTGTGTTTGTTAATATTTTGTTCTGTTAATTCATCATGCTTAGAAATATGTCAGCTATCTTAGACATGACACAGAGCCATAAACCTTTGTGTTCCTGCTTACCTAAGAACACTATGCAAAACTTATCTCAACAACATGGTGGTAACATATCCTGGTCAATATTCAACTTTAAACAAATGCTTTGACTTTTCTTATCCAATTATTAATTATTTCCAAGAAACACTACATTATTTTATTTGGTTAAGATGAGTGAACTAAATCTATCACTATAATTACTATATTGTCTTCCATAGATAATAGATATTTGGGTCAGTATTTACCATGGGTACTTTTTCTTTGTACTAATGGGGAATTTGTTTGTTATTTTTCAGTATATTTATAATCAGTGCTGAAAAAATAATTGCTAAATGTGATTTTTTTATGTGTTTTGTTTTTGGTTTTTGCGATATTGTAAAAACAATTGCACCTGCCAGCCCTGCATTTCCTATTTGAACAGAAGAAATGATCCTAAAGTGTTTTTTTGTTTTTTTTATGTGATTTTTTTTTTTTTCCTTTTTTTTGTGAGACAGTGATTGTTAAGACACAATGAAGTAGCTAACAAGCAATTCATTTCCCCCACTCTAGCAATATGAATACACAAAGGATGCTTTTAAACAGGTATATGCATGTAATTCTGATTTGAACAAAGCACATGACAGTTTGTGATGAAAAAAACAGGCCAACGTGCTGGTGTAAATCAACGCACTTTCTGTTTCCAAGCAACAAATCGGCTTTAGTCTGATAAGCCATTTCTCCAGACGTGACTTTGACCAAATGCCACTGTCTTAGGAGAGGAAATCTAGTGTATCCCACACGTGTAACTTACAAAAGCTGAACAGTTGAACTAGATGGAGGCTATTGTTTGTTGGTCTTTTTTAATGCTAGTACTTAACATAATTCCTGTTGCTGTGTTGAAGAATCCATTTAAGTGACTGTGTACATAAACGTGGCTTTTCTGTGTTGTCATAGGCGGGGTTGGTTTCCTTCTTCATACTGCAGACCGTACACTGAGTCACTCATATCTAACAGGTGGGTAAACACTGAAACATAACTCACAATATAAATGATTTTTTTCAAAGTGGGGCTGCACAAAATATCACAGTTGGATTGGAATCCAATCATGAAATCATGAAATGAAAGAATAAAATGTACTTTTATAGAACGTGTAACTTGTTTAGACCTCTATAAACATATTCTGTAATTCACTTTATTATTGTATTAGGTTATCAGTTCATAATTTTGTCTTCTCTCTGATGTCAATGCTCGTTGGAGTTATTTACAATATGCACACAGACAGCATCTTACAGTTTAAATATATATTGCAAATCTTATGGTAGATAAAAATTGCAAAACTGTGCATCCCTTCTCTGAAACTCACTGGAACCTTCTATATCTTTGGTGACAGTAATCAAAGCACACTTGTACATAGAGGGAGTGTGGTCAGTCTGCCTGAACAAAATGACCCCATGCTACTACCCCCACCGGACTACAGTGACGAGCTGCCCTCCACGCCAATGATCACCTCAGCGCAGTCTGCTCAGAATCTGGTCAGTAACATCTGTTAACATACCACTCATAAAGGTCTTATGCACGTTTCAGTTCAATATTGGTATCTCTTATAATGTACCAGCAGCAAGTGTGATACTTTAATTATGTACTTCTTTACATCTTTGCATCTTCTGGTCTTTTTGTGTCAACTTCAATATCCCTTGTGATGTGGCCATAATTACTATTACTATTACTATTACTTACTTATTACTAGGTTAATTGGTACCTCCACTGAAAGATGGGCTATGTTTACATGCACAGCGAAAATCTGATCATTATCTAATTTCTGGAATTATCAGATTATTGAAATGAAATGTCACATCTGATGTAATCTGATTTCTTTCTGATTGTTCTCACTTTCTTATGCAATAAGGGACAAGAAAGAAGAAAGAAAATGTTAAAGATTGAAGTTTTGAAGATTGTTGTATAGTACAGTGAAGTCAGTTACTCAAAAAATCCACTGAATAACAGACATATGTCACGATTCGTTTTTGATGATCAGATTGATTTAATTTGTGCTAATTTTGTTTTTTTAATGAAATTTTTTAACACACCTCTCTCTCTCTCTCTCTCTCTCTCTCTCTCTCTCTCTCTCTCTCTCTCTCTCTCTCTCTCTCTCTCTCTCGATCTCTCTCTCTCTAGAGATATAGAGATATAGAGATATAGAGATATAGAGATATAGAGATAGATGGATATAGCTTATCTGATTACTGTATGGCCATGTAAATGCATCCACTGCCTATATGATTAAGATCTCATTTTGTATTCTTATGCCAAAGTTGCCCCACCCATGCCTCAAAAATCCTTATCAGCTCATAGTGAACGGTCATAGCGTCCACACCCGCTTAGTAAACTACAAATGTAACACTCCACATTTTGTGGTGTGTGCTGTGTTTATTACAATATTAATAAGCAGTGATATCAACATGTTATACCAGAGGAGTAGAGAGCAGACAGGCTGAGCAAGCCATGAGAGGACAAAAGGTACAGGGACAATTTTGAGGCTGATTGCACTGCATCAGCTGACCAACACTGAACTATGGCTGGCCACTGCAGACGGGTCCGGACACGCTCCTTCCTTCTTTCTCATCATCACCTTTTCCTGCTCTGGCTGCACTCAGTGTCCTCTGTATCTGCTGCCTCAGGGTACTGGTATTGAATAAACTTCACTAGTCTATATATACTGCCATCCACCTTACAAACTATATAGTTTTACATTCTCTGAGCAACCTAATATTGCCCTGTAATGCCATAATTTCACACAACCTGATTAACACAAAATGTATGGCAGTTATCAGTGGGTACATTTACATGGCCAGTAAAAAAGGTAACTGGAATAATCAGATAACCCAGTTATCAGATTTGGTGTGCCTTACATGCACAAAGGACATCTGATAATTAAAAATACATGTTGTATTTGGAAGAATACAACAGGTTACTCAACCTTATTAGCAAATGAATTTGCAAATATAGTTTTCTTTCTAATCTTAAACGTCTATCTAATCTTTAACATTTTTTAATCTTAAACATGTTTTTTGTCTATGCCCCATTTATTTTGTATCATATTCCTGGTCAGAACTTGCAGAAGTGGAAAATCAGAAAGAAATCTGATTACTCATATCAGATGTAACTGTAACTCCAAAAATCAGATGATTAGTGTGAATATAAACATGGCCACTGACTTGCTATGAAGTGCTGTTACATATACACTACAGGTATTCAGAAACTATCTTAAATATTATTTATATTTTTAATCAAAGTAGTCATTGCTCAAAACAGAAACATGCTAGTTATTACATTATTATACTTTGAGACTCTCCATTTTCAGTAAAGGCTGCATTGAATACTTGTATTAGTATTTTTACTTTTTAAGCTAATATCTTACTACAATTTTAACATCATTACCTTTTATTTTTAGACATTTTAATGGGTGTTTGGAATTTACTGATTTTAGTATATATTGTTACTTAACTGTGGTCCCATGCTCACTTGACTCTGTAAAAGTGATAAGATTATCAGCGTTGGTTGAGAGTGAAGAGAAGTTTTTCAACCTGCCTTTCCTGATGGTTGAGATTCCAAACCATCGATGTGAGGTTGGAGTGTGCAAGATGTCAGTGCGACGTTTGGAGGAGGAGGGGGACATTAATGAGACACCTTATCAAACCTGTCTGGCAGCACTGACTTTATCCTAACTGTGTGGCGGGTGTGACTGTGTGCGTGTGTGTGAATGCGTGCGTGTGCGTGAGTGTGGTAGATCTGGGCAATGGTGCTCTCTTTTATGTTGGATAGTTACTAATTCTTCCAGGGCTCTGTGTATTTTCTCAAAACAGGTAACTCTTGTCAATGGGACAGCCAAAGCACCTTTTCTTGGGTGAGTGATCTAACAAGACTAACTTAACTCATCCATTTGTTTCCACTGCAACACTGCAAAAAAATGTAGTTAAAGATAAATTCACTTTGACTTGTTTAAAATGCATTTCTTTAAGAACGGGATAAGAAAAACTGCGCTTATTCATTTTTTTTTTCAAATCGGTCAGAAATCTCTTGGAAGAAATTGGCAGTACTTGCATTTAAGATGACTTCATGTACTTCCTATAGGGGGGGCAATCCGTTTGCAACAGTAAAGCTGAGACCAACGGTCACGAATGATCGGTCTGCACCCAAGATTCACTAGAGTAGGACTGCAGCCTCCAGACACACAGGAGACCTTGCCATCATCATTATCATCATCATCATCTCAACAGACCTCACGCTCCTCTGCTCCACTGCGGCTCTGTCAACTCTGGACTAAATGGGTTTCAACTGTGTGTTTGTATGCCAACAAGTGGTATAGGCATACTAGTAGAAATGCACCATATATCTTATTTTCAAAGACTTACTCACCGAGCGTCCAAGGTCCCCACCCACCACCAGCTCGGTCTGTACTCAGTCTGTTCAGAAGTGAAAACATAAAAAGATGATTGTATTGTATTATAAGTGTTAAAATAAAACACTGCACATATGTGGAATATTCCTGATGCACATTATAAACCGTTTGGCAACTGTTTAAACTGTTCTGAATGACAATGTATGGTTTGTTTTACTGTTTTGACAGTCTTAACCTATTTTGTATGATGTATTTTGAAGGGTTTTGAAAGATGCTCAGGTTGAAGTCTTTTTTGTTTGAGACATGTGGCTGTGTCGAGAAAAAAACATTGTACTGATGATGAAAACAATTAGCTGTAGCACCCAGTCTGTCTTCCTGACCTGACTATTTTTAATAAACATATTGTGTTTCTTTTACAAAGACATTGTTAGAATGAAGGAGAGAGGTTTGGGCCACAGGTTCTCATGTTAATGAAGATAAAGAAACGTGTCATTGATTTTATTTATAAAAGCTGCTGTGCTCGCTTTGGCCAAATTCTCACTGATTTTGGTTTTAAATTTAGCGTATGTTTTAATGGGCAAATGGCCATTTGATGAGGGGAATAATTACACTCCTGATTTCATTGTGTAGTCATTCTGATTGTTTGTACAGAGAAAAATGAAAATGTACCCAAACCTGTTGTATGTGTATACTGAGTTTAAAAGTATTTTCTGAGAGAAAGACTATTTGAAGATTTTATGCCAAAAGGACTGGAAGAAGAGCAAGGACTCACTCACAGTCAGATTATAATACATTTAATACAGCAATTTCCATATGCTATATCAGTCTTTGCACACTTTGCTACTTTGTTCACCATTGTACATTTCTCAATAAAATCAAACTATATAAACAAACCTGTATTTTATTGTTGGTCTGTAGTTTAGCAGTGCACTGTGTAACTTTTCTGGTGGCAGTTCTGCCACCTGCTTGTCTCATGGAGATGTTATAACTTTGCCTGGAGTGTTCCACAGTATGACATTAATTGCATCTAGTTGGCATTGCTTAAAAATACCTTGAAAAAATATGCAAAAATATTGTGAATGAGCTTGCCTTTCCACACATCTGACCTGTAATTTGGCCAGGTGGTATTACCTGCTTGTGTCCATGGAGACCAATAAGCTTAAATGAACTGTATCTAAGATTGTGATGGAAAATTTCATAAACTTGACCTACCTGTGTCCTCAGATACAACATAAATATGTTCAAATCAAATATAGCTTTTAATGAT
The DNA here is from genome assembly GCA_019594935.1 of Periophthalmus modestus. Lineage (NCBI taxonomy): Eukaryota > Metazoa > Chordata > Actinopteri > Gobiiformes > Gobiidae > Periophthalmus > Periophthalmus modestus. The sequence goes on along the minus strand of JAIEZT010000304.1, from coordinate 13,562,724 downwards.
AACAAGTCTAACATTGATTTATTCTTGACAAAAACATTGGACACAATTTCTTTATAAAGCCTATGTTATAATTTGATGTTTTGGTTCTCAACAATTATCCAAGCAGAAAGAGGTTCATTTGAATAGCCAGTTTCAATACTGAAATCCAGTTTAGATTTAAATCTAAAAGGACTCTCTGATATGAATCCTCACAACACAAACCCCAGCACCTGCAGCCAATCATTAATCAGTGCTAGTGCAGCCTCTGCAGGCTCAGAACCTCCAGAATTCACTGGAGGTTCTGAGCCTTCACATGAAACATGGCCTGTTCGTATACAGAGAATGAGACAAAACGTGTATATGTCCTCTATTTGCAGGTTAAGGCACTGGGAACTAAGGTTCATTCAGGTACCTTTTTTCTCCTTCAATGGCATACTGTGAAACATTACAGATTTCATGAGACCTGCTGATTTTATGGAAACCAGCAGGTGGCAGACCTCCACCAGAAAAGTAACAGTGCACCTTTAAATGACTCTTCTATTGACTATTGATTGTAGCTGTTCGGTATGAATGATAAGCAAATTTTGAGTGCTCTCTGCTGGACACGGGGCAGTACACACCCGAGGCACAAGGCAAATGTTGAGCGCCCTCTGCTGGACACGGGGCAGTACACAGTACACACCAAATGCACCTTACGCTGGAGTTGGAGCTGTAGCACAGACCAATGAGATTTCAGAAGAGCCCGCTCACTTCCTGATTGAGTCTGCGTATCTGTGATGAGAGAATCAGAGGGGATCCCCACATTAACACCTCTCCAGCTGTTCATTGACTCCCACTCGCAAATGGACGCTCGGTGAAAAGAAGCTGCATCTCTGTTTCTGAAAGGAAGCACAAGGTCGGTTTTAGTTTAGGCTCCTCGATCTGTGTCTCTTTCTATTTCAAGAGCTAAGCCCGTAAGCCTGCACCAAAAACAAGCCACGGACTGTCATTAAAATGTTCTTACTTATATAGGCCATGTAGTGTATTCTGCAACACTTGAACTGTAGCTTATAGAGGTAATGGGGGCTCATTGAATTTATTGTCTACAGCAGGACGACCTGGCACAGCTGTGGACATAATGTGTTTTGTAATAAACAGCTTGTTGACAGTATCGTTTTATGGCAATATTTTGTTATGATGTTGATAAATGCCAGTGCTGCTGATGTTTTGTAGCTTATTGGTTTTCAGATACTGAAAAAGGAAAGCATCCTGTGCATAGTAAGCATTGTACGCTCTGTAGTGATGGAGAATACGAGAATACGCTGTTAGCAACAAGAGCATCTCTGCAAATAACGCAATGTTGTCAAATGAAGAGCAACAGAAACACAACACAGCCTTAAGCTTTCAGATCCCAATTTCCATGTTTATTAGAATAACAGAGAATGATACTGAAAAAGAAATTACTCTAGACTACATGTAGGTCTAGCCTTGGGTTGTAAAAATAAAAACAGTCCCGGTGTATTGGCCGTGCCATTCAAACCCGTGACCCGATTAACAGCTTTTTTCACACTTTCGTTTTTTCACTCTGATTTCACATCCATAAAGGAATACGTCCTAAGACATAAGTAGTATTTGAATACCCTTTTGATTATTCCTGTCCTAATTCCAGGTGCTGCCATGCCAATCTCCCTACTATGGGCCGTGGACGTGCATGGGCGTGTTTACAGCCTGTCCACCGCGGGGCAGCAGTGGGACCAGTGCCGCAATGCCCAAATGGAATTCAAACGGGTGACTGCAGCCCAGCAATGCTGTTGGGGTATCGCCTGTGACAACAGCATCTATTTGAACGTCCATGCATCTGACCTTCCTGTGCGCTACCAGGAGGAGACCTATGAAAATCAAGTATTTTACCCGATTGTTTTCATTGTATATATACTGTGGTACCTATTACATAGGTTTGACTGATAAAACCTACATTAGACGCAGTTATCCGGTCACTATTTGACACAAGGCTCATGTTTAAATAGTGTTGCAGAATATAGGCAAACTTATACTTTTCACTGGCTTTGTCACAACAGTGTTGCACTTCCTCTCACTAGCAAATTCACACAGGGACTTTTGAACATGTTGTAATAAATTGTAAAAGTACTTACTCTAACTATTGTCTATCATAGCATACATTATTTCTGAATGCATCTCTTGACAGAGGTGGAACCCAGTGGATGGTTTTTCTGAGCGGCTGTTGCCAAGTGATCGTTGGCAATGGAGTGATGTGAGCGGCCTGCAACACCAGCCTCTAGATGGGTTCCAGCTGCCCTCCAGCAGCTGGGAGTGGGAGGGCGACTGGTTTGTGGACGAGAACTTTGAGGGAGAGCCCACTGAGAGAGAGGTTTGGAACAAAAAACATTCTATTTTCGGTGTTCACAAACACCCATATTGGAAAGTCTCCAAACCTACAACTTTACTTAAGTTTACTTAATTATTTTCTATATTAATGGAAAGGATGGGTAACACTGGCAGATTCATTATCAATTTGATATATTTTGTTCGTATTATAGGGGTGGACATATGCCATTGACTTTCCAGCCAACTACACAAAAGATAAGAAGTGGAACTCCTGTGTCCGTCGGAGGCGCTGGCTGCGTTACCGGAGATACAAAGCCATGGACATGTGGGCCAAGGTACTGTGCACTTAACTATACTGTATAAAATGACTTATTTTTATTTTCTCACTGTCTGTATCCTGATAGATTCCCTCACAGCAGACGACTTTACCAGACCCGTTCAATGACATCAGCTGTGGAGGCTGGGACATCAGTGAGGAGCCCCGCGGACGCCTGTCACTGTGGGCTGTTTCACTGCAGGGAAAGGTACAGCTCCTGCATTATTAATTCAGTAGTACAAAGGTTATTTTATAGGCTGGGGAAATCTTACAGGGAATGCAGGGAAGTAAAAAAAAAAAATTAAATCATACTATTGTGCAGGTTTCTTTACCTTGTCTTTTAACAAAGACAATATTCCTAGTGCCCCTTCCTTACTCACCCCTCTCAAACCACTATGTTTCTTCTTGTCCATGCTACAGTGTCATGATAGTCATGTATGTTTGCTATGGTGCTAACTCATATTTCATGTTGTCATATTCAATGACTCATTTGTGTCAAGGTGTGGTTCAGAGAGGGAATCTACCACCATAACCCCGAGGGCTGGAGCTGGGAGGAGGTGGCACTCCCTGGAGAGGTGGTCCAGATCAGCTGTGGCCCAGGGGACCTAGTGTGGGCTGTACTGTGGGAGGGCCAGTTCATTGTGAGGGAGGGCATTGGGCGAGATTGTCCTAAAGGTAAGCACTTTATTGTATGGACAAATGTGATTGTGTATTTATGCATTGTTGTTAGAGTATAATTATTTGTAGGTTTATCCTGGACTATGGTGGACTCTCCCAGCCCAGATGCGGGGGCCATACATGTGACTGTGGGAGCAAACGTTGTGTGGGCTGTCACAAAGGACAATAAGGTAAAGATAAGTTCTTTGGATAATCAGTTGAGATTTCCATAATGTAAACGCACCAACAATATTTTATTTTAAAAGGTTTGGTTCAGACGTGGCGTAAACTCCCATAATCCCTGTGGCTCTGGCTGGATCCACATGGTTGGAGAAATGTTGATGGTCAACGTTGGACTCAATGACCAAGTTAATATTCCCATTTTGTATTTTAATTGGACCCAAATGATTAGTTATTGTAGCCGTGAATGTTTTATTTGAATCTTGGTTGTTGATAGGTGTGGGGAATCAGCTCTGAAGACCGGGCAGTGTACTTCAGACAGGGAGTGACTCCTAGTGAACTCAGCGGTAAAACCTGGAAAACCATCAGTGTTCCCAGAGAAGGAGAGCGCTCCCATTCCAGCGCCAGTAGCCTGCAGAGGTACTGTATCTCTGCTTAACCCAATAAGGCAGCCCTAGACAAATTGTTGTCATGTTAAAGCTGCTTCCATTTAGGCTTCACTGATCTAATTTAGTGTGTAGCATCAGTGTACAGAGCAGCTCTTGTTTTAGCTGTGGTCCATAATAGACATCTCTGTGCCCCACAGTGCTGGCTGTTTCTTCACTGGTGAAGTGCGCGCTCCATCAGTCACAAGTGAAGCTGAGTCTGACCCAGAACGAACACTCGCAGAGGGGCCAGGGCTGGTCTGCTCAGTTGCCCCGGAGTCATTTTTTGATGCCTCCACAAATCCATCTGACTCACCTCTTGACACCCCCAAACCTCGTATCCCAAAGGTCACCAGTGATAGCTTCATCTCTGAGCTAGTGTCAGACCGAGAGCCCGTAAAGATTTCTAAGGAGGCCCACCCTCCTCCTGCTCCTGTCTTGGAGGAGGAGGCAGTCCCAAGTGAAGAGAGTCTGACGGAGGTTGTCCTGTCCCCTAGTCAGCATTCAGGGGCTCCGGGCTCTCAGTGGAGCAATGTGGACCTGGAGGAAGGGCAGACCCCACAGACACAGAGCAGCCTAGTGGCTGAATCTGCTGACACTTGTAGCCTGTCTTCAGTTGCAACATACACACTGGCCATGGAGGATCCATACACCAATGATGAACACCCGTTGTGGGCCTGGATTAGTGCTGGAGCCTGCAATGTGGACTGTCACTCCCAACTCAACTGGTTCAACTGCTCTTTGAATACATCATGTGAGTGGAATGGGATAATCAGGCCTTTACCATTTAGGACATCATTCAGTTTTAATGATGATCAATAAAACACAATCCTTCAACATAAAAATCTTATCAGTTTAACTGTTTTATAGTGTTTTGCAATGCATCTATACGGCATGTGATTCATTATCCCAGAGCATTTCTTTTTCAATTAAACACATGCACAGTATAATTTATCTATGTGTTTTCTGTTTGTTGTCTTTCTCAGCTTTGCTTCAATCAGTGCAGTCTATGAGTCTGTCTGTTACTCCAGCTCAGACGGCAGCCTGGCGAAAGCAGATCTTTGAACAACTCAATGAGAGGACAAAAAGAGAAATCGATAATTTCAGACACTATGAGCAAGCGGTTGAACAGGTCAGATGTGATTCATTATGACAAGAATAGAATTTATATCTGAAGATTTACATGTTTATAACTTAACCTCTGTTTTCTTTTGTTTCTTTCTTCTGTTAAAAGTCTGTCTGGGTGAAAAAAGGGACCATGCAGTGGTGGAGAGATTGGAAACCTCACAAGTGGATTGATGTTCAATTTGCTTTAGAGCAATTCTCTGGAGCAGACGGCAACAAGGATGGAATCTTGTTTATTTATTACAACTTTTATGAAGAGAAGAAGGTGATAATAATTAAGTGATTGTCTCTTTAGACACTTCTTGTACTGTAAATCTTGTATCATTCTTTTCCATTTTAACTGGTTTCACCTTCCAGTATCTGCATGCCTTTATCAATGAGGTGACCATCCTGGTTCCTGTACTGAATGACTCGAAACACACATTTGCCGTCTACACTTCTGAAAGAACCAAACAGAGGTGGCCAATCAGACTGGCTGCAGCCACCGAGCTGGAGATGCATGACTGGGTAAGCTGAATATTTTCTGCAACTTCATATTATTTCTTTCTAATCTAATGACAGGTTTGATTATTCTCCTGCCCTTCTCCTCAGCTGGCATTACTGAGTGTGTCTTGCTGTGACTCTAGAGGGATCCATTGTGCTCCCTCGAAGCAGGCCATTTGGTCTATCACTTGCAAAGGGGACATCTTTGTGAGTGAACCCTCTCCTGCACTGGAGGCTGTTCCTTATCCCACACCATGTGACCAGATGTAAGGCTATACTATTGACTGTACTTAAAATGTTGAGATTATCGCTTTATTGATCTCTTTTAAACATGTTTTGTGAGCAGGTTCTGGAGGCAGGTTGGTGGCCATTTGCGCACAGTGGAGTGTAACAGTGTTGGTATAGTTTGGGGTATTGGCTACGACCACACTGCCTGGGCCTACACTGGAGGATATGGAGGGGGCTTCCTTCAGGGATTAGCTAGCAGCACGGACAATATCTATACACAAACTGATGTGAAGAGCGTGTTTATATATGAAAACCAGAGGTGGAATCCTGTCACTGGATACACAAGCAGGTTTGTGTGTTTACTGACGTTGACAATACACATTATAATCAAATTTCATTCCTTTACAGTTTACACACAATTAATGATTGCATGCTATGATTGTTATATATTTAAGGGAATCTGTACAACTCACAGTGTCTGAAAGTTTTCTGCAGGTTTTTGCAAGTCTCTGCAAGTTGGCCTCGTTGTTACTGCTACAAATTAAAGTAGAATTAGTAATGAGGAGAAAGCTTGAACATACTTTGTCCTTGTCAGGAAATATTGGTGATTAAATTTGTAGGCTGTAATGGTTTAAAATTTGCTTTTTAATACTATATTTTAGAGGTTTACCTACCGACCGCTACATGTGGAGCGATGCATCAGGACTACATGAGTGCACCAAAACAAATACCAAACCTCCCTCTCCTCAGTGGACATGGGTATGCACACATGCACTCATTATTATTGCATACAAACTTATTATGTGGTATTTTTTTCACTTTGATGTTAATTTCCTTTTCTCTTAAAGGTGTCAGACTGGGCCATTGACTACAGTGTCTCAGGGGGGACAGACAAAGAGGGTTGGCAATATGCTGCTGATTTTCCTGCGTAAGAGTTTTTCTTTTAAATACCATTACTAATACTATTTTATACTATTATATAAAACATGACCTCACACTAATATGAGGACTTATTTGCTCTACCTTTAGGTCATATCATGGCTATAAAACAATTAAGGACTTTGTGCGGCGTAGGCGGTGGGCCAGGTACGATTAAAAATAAACTTTGCCTTGCTGATTGTAAAATATAATTAATGTTTAATTGTGCAGAAAGTGTAAACTGACCACCACAGGCCCATGGCAGGAGATCCCTCCCATCCCTCTGAGCGATGTGTCCATCCTGCCTTGTGCCGCCCAGAGCAGTGTGGAGGTGGTCCCACTGTGGGCCATAAGCAATAAGGGAGATGTGCTGTGTCGGCTGGGGGTCACTGCTCTCACGCCAGCGGTACGGCACTTTATTACTTCATCATTTTTTATAATTTGGTCATTCTTTATTAACTTTTTTAAAACTGTATATTTATTTGTATAACTTATTGTAGGGTTCTTCATGGCTTCATATTGGTACTGATCAGCCTTTTAAGTCTGTTTCCATTGGAGCTGTCAGTCAGGTTTGGGCTATCGCTAGAGATGGATCGGCCTTCTACAGAGGAGCTGTGTCTTCTGAGAACCCAGCAGGTAAGATTATAAGACTATTAAAATTACATTTAAATTTATGGTTTTGGTGGTCCTCATGAATTTAAAACGTTCTATCTTAGATGATCTTAAGCATATGTCTCCCTCTGCAGGCGACAGCTGGTACCATATCCCTTCCCCAGCCAAGCAAAAGCTGAAGCAAGTGTCTGTAGGAAGAACATCTGTCTATGCTGTGGACGAAAACGGTATTGTGCTGTTGCGATTGGAGGAACCTACTGTGTACTGCTACAACTACTAATTCTGGGCTTGTGTTTAGAATATTGACAATAAAAACTGTAGTCTGCATTTTTGTGTTTTAGGTAACCTGTGGTACAGACAGAGTGTGGCACCTAGCTATCCTCAGGGCTCTTTTTGGGAGCACATCTCAAATAATGTGCGCAAAGTCAGTGTTGGCCCCTTGGACCAGGTATCAGTTATTTATCTTCATTTAGATGTTTTACAGTTAAGGGCTATCTAAGAAATGGTTTGCCTCCTAGGTTTGGATCATTGCGGATAAAGTCCAGGGCAGTCACAGTCTGAGTTGTGGGACAGTGTGCCACAGGCTCGGGGTACAACCAACAGAGCCCAAGGGCCACACTTGGGACTATGGCATTGGGGTAAGGCACTAAAAGACATAATGTACACTTTAATATTATTAGATGACAGATGAAATGTGGTCCCTATTATATCACGGATTTCATGCCATGCTTACAGGGAGGATGGGACCACATCACAGTCAGAGGAAATGCGATGGATGCACCTCGCTTCCGTATGCCATCTTTAACTAACTCATCTTTCTCAGCTAATAGGAGCCCAGAGCCTGGCAGGAGCACAGAAGTCAATGGAAATGCAATGGGATGTTAAACATGCCTCAAGCCTCTGTCATGGTTATGTTTGTAATGAGACTTTTTTCCTTATTGATATAGCTGTGATCATATGGTCATCTTCATACTTTTATTATTTTGACTGGACCTCCTTTAACCTCTTCACTCTAGGTGTTTAGTTTTAATAGATCACTTTATCATCACAATGTGATGCCTTTGTTGAGGTGGGATCTTTCCAAATGTGAAATTAGATTTCTTTTATATTAATTTTGTAAATGTATTGTGTTATTTCTGTGATCACTTTTATTTAAGCCTGTAGCAAGAAAAATGCAAACAAAAAGCAGTGCCAGTGTTGAACATGTGAAAAAGGCAGCTGAGTTCTCACTTCATCTTGGCTTAAACTGGTGGTTTATGCTGCTTGGAACAGCCAGTTATGTTTAGATTCAATCCTGAAAGCCCACTTTAGGTCAATATGGGAAAACCCCTGCTTTAAGAAGAGATGCAAAAACCACTACAACTATGTGCAAAAGTCTAATTATTGTGCTACATGTGTGACTAAAGACAGCTCTGTGTGGTATGTGCAATGATGGACTCAAAGAAAGTTTAGGTTTCTCAGGAGAATGTGCATGACTACTAGTAATTACAAGTTCTATTTTTGTTACAGAGGTTATTCATCTTGGGATCTTATGACAAATCTATTGGAAATCTTAAATTATACAAATGCATGTACAACAAAATGCTACTACTTGTAAATACTCTAAATGTACAGGGTATGAACTGTGATAATTGTGTTCTGTAACAAGTTATTGGTAAAAATATGAGCTAAATTTTAAGTGTCGAGTGCACAACAAACATGTGAGCTGTTGACAATAAATTATGTTTTATTAATACAAACCTCAAATAATATTCTTTCTTTAAAAATATACAATAAAACAAATATCTGTAAAAGTCTGAATAAACTTGGAAATGTGACTGTAATTTGGCAAAATACATTTTCAGTAGGTAAGGTCCCTGTAGTGCATAATTTCCTTCCAAAATTCAGCAGTTATATCTAGAGGGTATGCGTAGCAGGTTTCGCAACTGAGCACACATAGATGACAAAGAGAAAAAAACGAGAACTACCCTTCCCCATTCACAGCATCAATGTAAAACCAATAGTGAGATCAAATCATTGGCTTTTCAACCAAAGTATTCTTGATAGTCTTAAAGTGTGATCTGCTAACAATCCGCAGTCTCTGGTTCCATGTTGGTCCTCCTATTATTATCGAAAAGTTTTTGGTCTGAAGTAGCAACCAGACAAGTAATGCATGTCGGTGGTAAAGTACTTTATATGTCAATACATAGCCCACCCATCACCCATTCCTATATTGAGATTGTTTGTTAAAGGTGTACTATGTAACTTTTCTGGAGGAAGGTCCGCCTGTTATTAGTTTTGCTGGTAATGTTCCACACTATGGCATTAAACGTATATATCTTGGGTTTTTTTGGTCAGAAATAGTTCGCAAGTGGGGTCACCTCTCCATAGGTCTGGCCTATAACATGACCTGCTTGTCTTCATGTAGGCAAAACGACAACATCTCCATGGAGACAAGAAATCCACAAAGGTTATTACATAGTACACCTTTAAGTCTCTTAAGTTGTGTTAGCTGCCCTGGCTGAAGCTGTCCTGTATTTGTGTGAGGTACTGAGTGAGATCGTCCTCTCCCTCCTCCTCCAGGTGCTGCTGGTAACACTGCAGCAGTTTGGCCGTGTTGCTCTCTGCCTGGGCTGCACTGTTGGGCGAGCAGGCTCCCGACATGTCCAGGATGATTGTGGTCAGGGCTTTGATGTAGTTTTTGGCCAAAGTGAGGGTTTCAATTTTGGACAGCTTTTTGTCTGTCTTCACGTGTGGGATGGCCTCTCGCAGGGCTTGGAAGGCGTTGTTGAGTTTGTGCATGCGCTGGCGTTCCCTTTCATTGCTCTCTAGCCGTCGGATGCTGCGTTCTTTGGAGCTGGTGCCATGTGTCCTCTTCCTCCGCCGCCCACCTCCTCCTGCACCCCGCTTGGGTCCGCTACTTCTCAGGGAACCCCTCCAGGAGTCCTCAGAGCCCTCCGGTTCACTGGAGACAGCCTCTGCTTCTGTGTCTGCTTCCAGCTCAGGCTCTGGGTCAGACCAGGGCCTTGTGGACAGCTTTCCTGCTTTTGCTCTGGACTTCATCCTGGCACCTTAGAGGACAAGTCCACAAATCTGAAATAAAATACAACAATGGTTACACACTCATTTTACATAATATTTGTGCATGTTTCTCAAAATCTCGTAAAAAAAGCAGGGCATCTTCCAGTTCAAACAGGTCTGCATCCTGTTGTATCTAATCAGCCCCATGCAGTGTGAAAACTCCATGATGTTGGCTGGTAATCTACGTTCTCAGATAGGACCTATTTCAAGGTTACACTTCACAACATCAAAATGCAAGCACAAAAGCTTTTTACTTTAATTTGCACATGGTAGATCTTTAAATTTATTATTATTTTCTTACGGACATGATGACAAAGATCAGATTTGTACTAGGCTATGTAAATTGCATTAGTTTGTAAAATTTGTTTGCCAATGTTCAGATAGGAGTCCTCTACTTGTCAAAAGATAGGCCTACCTACAGTTAAATATTAGAATAAGGTTTGCATATGGCACTTTGCCATCATTTAACTACAGACAATGTCGAAATTGACACAAAGTAATCGTGCAAGAGTCAGGTTCACACTTAAACTCTTTATGACAGTAAGGGCAACAGTTCGATTAAAACAACTTACCTTTTGTAAATAAGAGTCCTTCTCTGATATAATTCCAGCAAAGCGTCACATTAATCAGGGTTTAAAAAGTATAAATAACAGTATGGGTAGCTGAAAGCGCGGCACTGTGCAGACGTAAAAGACGCACAGAGATAACTGTTGCACTTGTGCGTTACCTGGGCCTGACTGATGAACACGTTGCGCTCGTCAGCCAATCACAGCACTAGCTGACACCGTATGCTCCGCCCACCTACCGTACGTCAAAACTCAAAGCCACATGTACATCATGGTACATTCACAAACAAAACAGGGTAAAAACCTATAGGCCTAGTAATAGAGTTGAAATAACAAATGTACACTTTTTTTATTTTGTAGTTACCCTACCATATTACCCACCTATACATACCTATTAAGCATTATTAGCCCGCATGCATTGCATTTTTTACTATTTCATTAACGTTTCAGCTTACATAGTTTACATTGCTGTTTATCACACATTCTGGCTAATTTGAATACACTCCTGTAGCAGTCAGTGTGTTACACTTTAATTAAAACATGTATGCCTATATGCTATAGTTATGCTACAGATGCTTTTCAAACACAAATACTGCTAATTCAAAGTAAACACTATACTTAAGACTTGTGGTTGATCCCAGTGTTACTTTTTGTAGAGTGATCTACACAGTCTGTTTGACCTGGGGTGCAAACAGAAATGGCAGTCAGGGCCCAATAAGACAGTACTATAATCTTGCCATTATTTAAACACTGCCTTTTGCAAGTGTCCTGCTACATTTAGAATATTTACTTTTTCCTAATGCCAGTAGCCTGATTTTTTTTAATGTTATCTGCTCACTCCACATATTCTAAACAGCTATTGGGCAAAGTTTAAAGTGACACTGAGCCTCACCAGCAGAGTTGCAGGTGCTTGCTCCCAGCTCCACTTGTTGCCAGTGGACTGTCCTTGAACGTGTGTGTGAACACTACAAATGGTGCTGGCAACTTTCCTCTTTCTCCTCAGCTCCACTGTATCTAATCAACCAAAGCTCGTTGATGCAAGCTGCAGGCAGTGGAAACATTATCTCTTACTGTGAGTTTGTTCAGTTTCTGCCTCTGCTGCCCACAGGCCCTAAACTGTTTATTTAGCCACTACTAGTGATAACTTCTGAGCTAATATAAATACACCACAGTAAGTATACTTGGTATGAGCTGAACAAATCAACGCAGACTAGACATTTACATAGAACCGAAAGCAGAATTAAGTGTGAAACATTTAGTCAATTTATTACACAGAAAAAAGCAAGCTTGTTATTGCACTGATAAATGAAATGTGGTTTAAAAAAATCTATTTGGGTTAATCAAGTAAATCTTATGACTACTAGAAAACACTTTTGAATATTTGTGTATTTTTACATTTATCTAGGCTTGGGGCTTAGACCAAAGACTGGCAGCAGGTGACCCTTTGGGGCCTCAGAGTTATGTAACATCTTTTTGCATCCTATTATGTCCGCACTGATCCTGTCTCTTAGAAAACTGTGATGTCAAGAGCGGCAGGTGTTTTAAATCCATTTGGGTCAGAGAGGGAGAGAGCAGGGCGGGGGGATCTATTAAAAAGCCTGAGTCATCATAAAAGAGGGTTGGAGATGAGCTAGTGGGGAGGACCAGTGCCATTTTTCCATTATGCCAAGGCTGTTTGTCTGAGGGGAAAACAAGAGTGGAAGTGTGGGCCATGGTGACAGCATGATGGCCTTAGACGGGGAAGGTTACTAATGAAAAAACTCACTATTGGACTAAACATTTTATCTCATGGTTCAAGGTCTGATTCATTAACATGTGTGAGGAAGAGGCAGCTTTGAGGCAAACTTTTGGGCTTGGGAATAGACCACTTTTGAGTTAGCAGAGATGAAGAGAAGGGACAAGATTCCGGGTGATTGTGTGGGTGACAGTTCTTCTCCAAGGCTAAAAAGTCATCTTCCCACTCTAGGCCTGCAGGTAAAACAAACAAACAAGTTAATGCAATAAAGTGCTAATAGCCAATAGAGACAGTGTAGCAAGGCTTGCAAACATCAGCGTTTGCTAACAATGGTGTTCCCACCCTGATAGTCTCAGCTTGAAAGAATTACAGAGAATAAAGAATTTAACTTTACTTAAGCAAATCAGGCCTGTTGGAAAATTACCGTTGTCGTCAAACAAGATTTCTGAGAGACTGGAAGAGGAGGATGTGGAGTTGTCTGGCTCTGGGTGCAACTTGTCAGCAGGACAGTCCTAGGAATATGCAGATAATATTAATTAGAAGCGGACAATTAAAACACTGCACTATGTCAGTTCTCATCCTGTTCTACAACCTCTTCAAAAACAGGTTATAGTTAGCCACAGCCATTGTGCTGGCTCAAATAGTACATTAATTACAGCATTGTGGGGTTTTTTAACGCACGAAAACTGTTTATTGCCAAGTACTTTACAAATTATTTTGGCACATGCATGATTTGGTCTGTTCTATTTGTTATGAGGTAAATATTTTAATTATATCGTATTGTAGCCAATATTTTCAAGAGCATTACCTTGTCATATAGATACACTATGACATCATCAGCAAAGGACACACTCTTTCTCCTAGTTGCTAGTCCAGAGTTTTTCTCCAGTTCTCCATCACAAATACAGTTGCCACAGTAATCTTTGTTGATCAGATCATCACTTAGACTCTGGTTGTTGTTATTCTTTTTCTTGAAAATATCAGGCCTATTTGCATCTTCTATATTGATATTAAGGAATTGTCGTGTAATCTCCATGGGCCAGACATCTTGACAGTAGATGGCATCAGAGATAAGTTTTGCGAGAAAATTATCTTTATAAAGTATAACAATCCTCTCCTTTGGGCGGCGGTTTAAATTCTTTGTGAAGTAATTGACATTATCTGTAGTACTAGGTAAGTCTGCATATGTTGAGTTTATGAAAGGTAGTGGTGTCAAAGCATGTTGATTTTTGCATGAGTCCAGAGTTGGTAGAGGACACACTGTGGATTGTGTTTTTCCTTTGTTGTTCCAACTGCTCCCACAGTCATGAGGGCAGTAGAAAGACAGCAGCTCACTTTCATCTGAGACCGTGTGGTTCTTAGATATCCACAGCTGAACACTGCCATCTCTGTGTAAAGAAATGCAAATAAAACCACATGAATTAAATGATCACACTTGAAATATTATTATTATTAAAGATAGGCAAACATGTTCTGTGGCTCAGTGGTTCGTATGCATTACAATTTGACTGCCTAGGGGTACCACATGCATGTAAACAAAGTAACTGTTGAGCTTTTCAGCCTAGTCTCTGATGATTTTGTTACCTGTTTCTGTGCTGCTGAGAATGGCTTAATAGCCAATATAGGCATTAAAAATAGGCAACATTGAAAATGTATTACTTCTGTATATGTATAAGGCACAAATCGCATGTATTATAATCAACAAATAGCTGCTTAGCAAACCTGTAATGGCAATAGCGCCTACTGACTGTAGTGCAAATATGTGGCTTGTGCTTGTATGCCACATTGAACCAAAAAAGTTAAATCAATCAAACATGATGTCATAAACCTTTACAATTGAGTATTACAACTGTAGATAATCCCATATTGGAAAGAGCTCCATGTATTCACCTATTTTTATCACTCCAATGTACTGTCTGCCCTTTAGTGTGCATCAAACCCCAGGACACACTAAATCTGATTTGTCAGCCTTTGTCTGTCGGATAAAACAGCATGCAGTTTACTTGGCCACTCGCTGTTACGCTTGAATAAGTATGGGGACTCGACCATCCAGGCAGACAATGACGCAACAGGAAACTTTTAACGCTCGCAGGTAACCAAGCAACTGGTCGACAAGTGACTCAGGACAGGAAGAGAGAGCTGACTCACTTTCATTATGACGTAAAGCATGTCAGTGGACACGCAGACAGCAAATGCACAGAGCACGCATGCTGTTGTAGCTAATCTAAAAGTAAATTAACACTTGATTTTGTAACAGGTGCACTGGTTAAGGAACAAGAATGTAAAAGCTTCTCTGCATACATGACTTTGAATCTTACCTTTTTCTTATTTCCTCATCAGTGCATTTCCTCTCACAAAGCAAGTCTAGACCATCCTGTGAAATCGCCAAGCAAGCTCCACCCCTGAAATGCTTCAACTCTGTCAAAACCAAAAACCAAAATAAATATTTCTTGCTGCATCATGGTGGTGCATAATATGTTGCAACACAGAAGACAAGGACACTCCTACCTTGCATTCTCAGAGACCACTGGCTTCAAAGCATGGTCAAGTATCCAGGGCACTGAAAGAGCAACATATAGAGCATGACATATAGACAGCAAAAGAGGTTGGAGGGGGTAAGGAGCAATGGAGGGAGATAGGACAGAGGAGTGAAGGTCGGAAATGCTGGACGTCCCAGGACAGGAGGCTCACTTTACGGGATGCTCTCAGGAGGCTGCAGCAGCTGGTCTTTCTGTAGCACGGCAGTGATCAATAACTGAGCTGTCTTAATGTATCTCAGCTGACACCCTGATTGGAGCAATGCAGGAGAGCTGGATACAAAACAATACAGTGACATTTAGTAGCAAACACTTTTATGGACAACTATGGACATTTCAGTTTAGGACTTTCTAAGTTGGACATATATATTTGATGATTTGCAGGTTAGCAGATGAGAGGATCTTAAGGTATTGATTATTTTCTGAAATCAATATTCAGAATGCTTATGTTTAATATTCTTATTATTAGGGTTGTCAGTGGGACAGATTTCTTATATTGTTTTGTGAATTGTATGCACGTTTTGGAGATATGCAAAATTAGAATATCCAGTAATATTGTCTATAATTAAAATGTATTTATAAGAAGCTCGGAATGTAATCTTACAAACATATAATAATAACAATAATATTTCTGCACTTTTGTAGTTAAATTTACAGTTTTTGCAATAGTTGAACCTTAACCTCAACCTCCAGAAATTTACAGGAACATTTTAGCCTAATTTTGATGGACTGCCAAATATCTTCTGAATAACGCCATCTGGGAAAAAAGGAATATAAATTACCAACATTATAACAAAGTTTTGAGATCACCATAAAGAGTTACTGGTAGGCTCATTATGTATAATAAAATACATTCTAAAGAAAGTGGGGGAGTTTTCTTCTTCCCACTCCTTTTCAAGTTTAAATAAGGTGTCTGCTTGAAATAAATACATTCAATGAATATTATATGGCTTTTAGATACTCAAAAATGCTTGAAGGAAGAAAAAAACTTCTGTGTGCCTCAAGTGTACTATAGATTGTTGGTTCCATACGAATTGCCTATTGCTCCCTCTTGAGTATTGAGAAAGCAACTGCAACATGTCCTCAGTATACCACAGGCCACAGAAAAAGGTCTCTCAGAACATAAAATTTAAAAATATATAAATGAGTTATGTCAGATTCTATTCAATGTATTATTGTAATGCATTGTTCAGTGTATCAATTTAGTCTGTAATGTGTACCACATATTTTTTACTAGCCGGATCCTGCTGACACAGTCCTCTCCCTGGCAACAAAATCACTGATGCTGGAGTTCTGCTGTACACACCCAGGCAGCATCAAGATGTTGTTACCAGAAAGCCACAGCGCCACCTACCATTCAGTCCCTCTCTGTCCATACACAAATGTGACAGAGATGAAGAGATGGTGCTGCTTACAGTGATGAGTTCTTCTTATTTCCCTTTTATGGTCATTACCAGTCACCCCAAGATCCCTGCACCCACAGGTCACTCAGGGTAGGACGGCCTCAGAGAGTACAGTGTTTCAATGTCCAACTCTTTTTTCACTGGACCCAGCAGTACATGTGAGCTTCTTACGCATTCTATTTTCATATGATTGATGTGACTTGCTCATATTCCATTAGCTTAACTGCTACTGTATCAAGTAGATGAGTTATATGCATTTTCATCGAGATGCAAGGACTAAAGTTCTTTGCACAATTTGTAAATTTTTTATACAAATGTTGTATAAAAATTCTTCTGGAAATTACAATTAAGAGCAGTAATGAAAATTGTACTCAAAAGAAGACAGATACGTTTTATTCCATACTGTGGAATATTATAGCCAGAGAAGGAAAATTTCCATGAAAACAAACAGGAGGAAGCCCTCCTCCAGGCCAAATAAGAAAGGACACATGCATTACTTAAGAAAAGTTAAATAAAGTTATTGAGTAATAATTGTAGTTGATATTAATTGAAAATAATTTTATAAACACAGATGAGCTACACTGCTATTGCAGCAAAATATTATTCCAGTCATGAATAAATGAAGTAAAAGCATTTATTTACTTTGCAACTCATAATAGCCTCCAGTTTAAAACATTCCGGAGTAGTAGAGACCACTGGACCAAAAACAGAGGGGTAACAGTGCATTTTCTGTCAGTTCTGATGAAGATGTAACCTGCACAGCGCATTCTGGGAAAACTATGAACACTATTTTACTCTCTCAACCACAGAATCACTGTACCAAAGCAAGGGTGGCAAACTGACACCAACCCATCCGTGACAAGATGGTAACATGAGAACATTGAGCTTATTCTAGGAGCGGGACATGGAACTCAAATGTTTCAACTCACTGTCCCACGCAACAGGACAGGGCAACAGCAAAGCACCCTGGGTCACAAGAAGGGAAATGAAATATCCAGTTTGCGAACACAGCAGGGTCTGAGGGATGAAAGATGACACTGAAACAACAACATAACAGAGATCATACTTGTGTACATATTTGTTCAAGGTGCGTGCTTAAACGGTCATAAAACACATTGGTCAAGGAGGTAGGATGGTGGTCTTCTTTACCTTTAAAATTGTGAAATAAGAGGGAAACTTTACATGCAGAGACTAATTTGTTGCCATTCAGCACACAGCAGTGGAGGGGTCTATTCATTTTGTTGGGGATTACCGGGTCTTAAAGTGTTTGCTGACAGAGAGTCCTATAATATGACGACATAAAAGCTGTCTACGTCTCAGATGTGGGCAGTGTATTTATGAGGCTATGTTGACAGGGATCCACCTGCTGTACAGTCCACTCCAGACTGGGATCAGAGCCCAACGAAACTCGCAACAACTGCTGCCAAGGGGAATGGCCTTATTGGGACAAGTGTGAGGTACACAGTGAGCCAGAGAGAGACAAGGTGTGAAGACAGAGAGATGTAGGAGGGCAGTGTAGAGAAGGCGGAGCACTCACTCCTGCTGTTATAAGCACAGGGATTGCCCACAGTCATTAGCTACTTCCATCTTTCAACATTCAAAATCCATCTCCAGACAGATTTACATACTGCATCATGTTTACATTCAGCAGCTGGCTTGCAGGACAAGACGCCACCTAGTTAACAAATTGTAGAACATAAACACTTAATTTGGTCTGCTAATGCTTTGCAGTCAAATCTCAATCAAGAACATAATTGAAAACATATACCGTAGCTATATAAGCTATTCTAGATTTTGGAGGAATTGTTCTGCAAAATACTACTTCTAAAGATAGGCGCTTACTCCAATTTGCTGTTTTTTCTTTGTTCACATTATTTTTTTGTTATTTATGCCCTTCAAACACATTTTACCTTCTACATAACAGTGTCTTTCCACTAGGAGTCAGTATTGTGTAGCTTATACTGTCAGCTTTTTTATTCAGACCAAACATTAACTATAAAACTAATAAGACTAATTGTAAACTGTCCAATGCCAGGAAGAAACATCATGCATGACATCTGAATGCTTATCCCCTTCAATACTAAACCATTGTATTGGCACAGTATTACAGATGTTGTTCCTGTCTGTCAGTATGTGTTTCAGCTGCACTTTCTGAAACTGAACTAGGCTTCAGAAAGTACAGCTGAAGCCTACACTCTCAGTTACGTCTTTGTCCCATGACAAAGATGTAACTGAGAGAGCATCTAAGAGACACTCAAAAGACATTGTAAAGATAGCATGGGATATCTGAGCAGGGGAGATAAAGGAGTATACAGTGGTCTAAGCATTGTAGTGAATGAAAAACAGTGGTAAAAGTTGTGGAAAAGAGCGGCCCTGACTTTTAACCCCTTCACGGACAAGCATGGCAGGCAGTAAGACAGCTGAGGGACTCCACGACAAGTTTAACGTGTTTATGGAATAGCTGGGTTTGAGCGCTCGCTGACAGAGCTCTCATTTTCACACACCAGCACACAGCGCTATCATCAGATAAGCGCAGATACGTTTCAGGGGCTAATCTTAAATGTGATGAGGTTTACAGCGGGGCTTGGCAGTGGAATATACATAAATATCTATTTGTGAATCAGACCAGCCCATGAGGGTATATCACACTACTTCTTGCTATAGCATCAAGCCACAGGACTCTATGGTTCATGTTAAACTCTGACGTTTATATAAGGCCCAATGAGACCAGTGTTTTAAATGGCACCTGCTCTGTTACCAAGATATATTTTGAGAAAGGTTTCACTTCAATAGTTTAGTTTGTCGGCATCCATTAGCTCAGTGTGAGTTTAAAACCAAATGCTCAAGAGAGTCCCTGCTTCCAAATCCCTCTAACCCCTTTCACTTTTCTCTCTCGTATCACATGCACACTCAGCCAATTGGTCTTCATCCAGCCTGCTCTATTTCAAATGCGAGTTTTAAGTGCAAAATGTAATGACTCTGATCAGGCCAGACCCTTAGTAACATCCGAAGTAGAAGATAAAAACTCTACACTGATCTAATTCAAGATACCGTAACAGCTCCAAACAAGTTAAAAAAAGGATCGACTTTCTTCAGTCGGATCATTGACAAATAATTCAGGGACAGGGAGTCCTACTGTAAAGTGGAGGAGAGATTTTCCTCTAAGCAAATGGATTAATGGATCAATTATTGAAGCTTTTTGGTCCACTTTAGGTCTAGTGGGCGGGGCTTACAGGGTGTGTTTGAGTGCATCTTGGTTGAATTTGAGAGCATCACCATGTCCACTGTATTGTTTGGATTAAATATATTAAAGAAGTACTATTACAATAAAGTGTAAATCCACTGTGAAAGGTGATCTTGAGTAATAACTCAATAAAGCAATAATAATAGATCATTTGTATAAACAAATGTACTGTCAGTACACCACCAAACACCATCTAAAGCAATGCATTGTTAATTTTGTATCAGCTCAAAAACAAACTTACCAGATGTTTTTAGCACTTTTTCTCATATCACTCACCCATAACGTCCACTCCAGTTAAGTCCAAAGTCCAAGTTGCCACACCTGCGGCCCAGTCTTAAAGTTACTTTTAGAGGAATGTCACTTTCTGGAAAAAAAAAAAAAAATCACATTAGATGATGGTAAAAATGTTACAAAGAAGATTAATATCACTATAATGGATTACCAAACACTGCAGTCAAACAAAAAACACCTAAATCATTAACAAAGCTTTCACCTCATGCACATCAGCCCCTCACTGAATGGGTTTTCCTCTGTCCCATCCCCCTCTTCCTCCTCTCCTCCACAGCCCCATCATGCAGGAAGCCTGATCTTCCTGAAAACAAGGCTCACACCATAAAGTTGGACACGGCCGAGGGGGGCACATGTACATGAGGGGAGCAGAGGATGTTTTTGTCTTTCCTCCGGCCGGTTACTGGGGTCCATCCTGAGGAAACCTGCAGTACGTCATTCTGACCGCTCCTTGGTCCCCATGTAACCAGGCTGCATCACAGTGACGCAGTGAATCCCCAAACTTTCACACAGGCCAAAGCAACCTGTGGAAAGCACACAAAGAAAACATAATTTTATTGTATAAGCTGTAGAATGTTTTATATAACAGGCTTTCTCAGACCCTAAGGCCAGATTTGAGAACTACAACTGGTATGACAATAACAATACCTTAACATGAGTTCATTATCGTCATGAAGAGAAAAATTAGAGGATAGTAAACTACAGGTGCAGCTTTCCTTCAGTGTTTTAGTGAATGCAGTTCAACTTTCTCCAGATTAGCCTGCTGTAGTGCAAAGATAGCAATTGAAATTCTCTAAGTGTGTAGTAAATAAGAATATATTGTTGTTATTATTATTATTATTATTATTATCACTGTTATTATTATGATTATTATTATTATGATATTATTATTATTATTATTATTGTTGTTGTTGTTGTTGTTGTTGTTGTTGTTGTTGTTGTTATTGTTATTATTATTATCATAACTATTATTGTAAACATTAATCTGTTTCTAATTGTTAGAATATTCAGACGTTGTTAGCTAAGTTACCTCACCTCAGTTAGTTACCATTTTGAAAGAGTGGTTTATATAAAAAATAGTTTAACAATCATTTTCTCAATAATATATTTTTAAAGACTTTAGTACATACATATAATTAAAGTTAATAGAATTTGCGTCCACCACAATCAGAAAACAGCTAAGTGTGCTAATGGAGATAAACAGTTAGCATGGGGCGCGCTCAGGAAACAGGCCTACCTGAGGTCATGTGGATGCAGAGAAGGCAAGTCCCCCCACAGAAATAGACTAACATAAGCCTATTTCTATACACTTTTCAGGACCGTGCATTGAAAACATAGTCACTTCAGTTTATTAGCATAAAGTGTGTTTACCTACCAAGTACTAAGTTACGTCTGAAACCAGTCTTGAGTTAGTTTATTCATAATATTAACCATTAATATGGTTTCACTCAACACAGTCCAATATTTAGATTTTTGCCCAGGTAAATCTTAACTGTGAAGGATATTGCATATCAATATAAAACAATACTGCATTTTAGTCTTAGATATGAGTGTTCGTAGTATGCAGTAGGAGAGCATGTTGTTTACTGCATGGATAGGCTACTACTGCCACTGCTAAACAACCTTTTACCAAGTTCAGCCAATAAAAACTTTGGTTTGTGAGTGTTTTTTTCCAGTAAATCATGAAAAGGCAATTCTGTTCCCTGATCAATGGAAAACAAATGTGCGAAAGCGTGTCTTCTTTAAATCACACTGTGAAGTGAAGTGGTCAGCTGCAGGTGACAGCAGACAGAAGGACACTGGTGGTGTCTGACACAGCCATGTAAAGGCTGTGGTCACAAGTCACACAACATCACACCGACCAGCATCATGGCTATCACCGACTTACTGGCAGCATCTGATATTAATTCAGCCATTAATGCATGCAAAGGTGAGCTAGAACTGTTGTGTGTGGGTACAATGGTTTAGGAGGTAAACATTATTGTGAGATCCTTACCCGTATTTTTTTCTGTTTCAGCAAAGGACTCCTTCAACCCCAAGATGTTTTTCAAATCTGTGGGTTTGTCCAAGAAAACGCCATCAGAGATAGAGAGGGTCTTTAAGATTCTGGATCAGGACAAAAGTGGCTTTATAGAACAAGACGAGTTACAGTTAAGTAACACTCTTCAAACATTCAGTTTTTATTTTTTCCTTCCAAAATGACAGAATATATGTGTGTCTGTATCTGTTTTCTCACTGTGTTTGCATCTTACAGATTATTTCTGCAAAACTTCTCAAAAGGAGCCAGGCCTCTGACTGCAGCTGAGACCAGAGCCTTTCTTCTGGAGGGAGACTCTGATGGAGACGGGAAGATTGGTTGGGAAGGTATGCTCCAGTTTTCCACAGCTACAAAATATAAAACAGTAAAGACCCTTATTATATGAATTGACAGGTACATAAAAACTCACAATAGCTGTTTTGAGGTTTGCATCCTGTGTAAGCACTAAATATTTGTTATTTTATTTACAGAGTTTTCTGCACTGGTCAAGTCATCATAAGACTGGCATCATCTCTATGGATATGGTTTTCTCAGGGTGGGCTTGTTACGTTGAGTAGTAGCCACATTATATGATCTGTATTTAAAAGTGTACTGTTAAACAGTCTTTCCCTGCCATATTTTGATAGAGATGACGAATAAATGATAAATAAGTATTTCTGTACAATGTCTTTCCTTGTCAGTCCAGGTTAATTCCTGTAATCCTGTATATGACAGTCCCAGGCTGCGCTTCTATTTTAAGATCAGGGTGTCTTCCCCAGGAGCTGAAGCAGGCTCACTCATTTACAGAAAAGGAAGCCTCCTACTGAACTTATGTGTCATTTGGGGAATTTCATGGCATCTTTTGTGAGTTAACTTTGTGGTGTCTACAGTAATGTAAAAATGATTTCTTTGTACAAAAGTTGATAACTAGGTCAATGATCAGGGGTCTGTCCTGTCAACTTTAGTCCCGTTTTTGGCACTCATTGTGGGTCAAGGTTTTGGCGTTATGTGCTGCTGATCCAGTGAGTACTCATGGGAAGGCTCTTCTGGTACATGTGAAACTGAGGTGAACTGTGAGCAGGGATGGAAGGGTCAAGTTTCACTGTCAGGACATTGCAAGACTTGTTCTGATGAGAGATAGAACTTCTTTATAGTTCATGTCCATTTAACTAGTGCATGAGTAAAACATAATACAATCATGGGCACTACTTTTAGTGTGACTTAATCTAACATAAGGTATATATTTTTTTTATTAAAATGAAATACATTTTAAGAAAACTTGAAGATATACATTTTTTGAAGGCTTGCACTTGTCTGTATTGAATTACAGAACTTCATGGCATATCTAATGTGTCTCATCCCGCTGTGAGATTTGTAACATAAACCTGATATTGAAGAAGGGCAGGAATAGTTGCAGTATCTAGGGCTGAGTCGTGTGAGGTGACAGACCTCATTTGACCAGAGCCAACTTTTAAAGCACATCATTTAGCTGCATAATAAAAGTGGATTTGGATTCAACAACATATTAGACTGTGGTACTGCCCAACTAACTATTCCTTAGCTATAACCAGGTTTAATTAAAACAGTTCAAACAACACTTGACTATCATAAAGGACCATAAAATATGTTTTATACCACATAATAATCTTTTTCAGAACAAATTTGTTGTAATTCCTGCAGGACTTTCATTCTGAAGTCAACACTATTGGGTGTAAGGGCTTTTCTTAATTAAATGCCACCTGCACTTATATAAAGGCTTATCAGGATTTATGAGGATTATTAAATCACAAGACCAGTGCTGGCCCCACCTCACACTGCCATCTGATGAGCAATGTGGACGTAACAAGTTGCAAAGAAGGTAAGTTAGTATAATACATTATTGCATTGTAACTACATAACCCCATGGTGCCAATGTGATTATGACGGTAATTTCTTATTATCAGCTTTCAGTGATGATAAAAATAGCCACAGAAGTTTTAGTAACCATAAGGACAGCTTCAAAGATATATTTTTTTTCTCAGTGGAAAGAAATAATTATCAATTTCTTCTTAGATCACAAGGCCTATTTATCTTTATAGTTATCTATTTATTATTGATTTATAAATAGCATTTCAATAAATAACTTAAATAATAAGTTGTAAGGATAATGCATTTGTATATGAAGTCAAAAGCTTCACATCTACGCAACTTACTGATTAACATCTCTCTAAACCAAATCTTGAACTTCCATCATTAGTCTGATCATTGACTAATGATTGAATGTCAGCCAAGTCTTTTCAAACATGTTACACATGCCACTTACGCAGAGGCTAATGATGAGTCTTGACGAGGTAAAGTCAGCTTGTTATTACCTCATCAATCACCTTCTGTTACACTCAAATGCTGATTTACCAGTATAATTTTAAGAAGCTAGGAGAGCTTCCTGGTGGTATTGCCAAAGCAAATGTTTTAACATTACCAAGATTTTTTTCTGCTGTTTTGTAGAATATTAAATAAATTACATGTGAGTAAAATAGTTAAATCCCAGGTGAATTTCATGTAAAAAAATTTTACCTCTTTCTCGGTCCACGAAGCAGGGCAGAAGTTTCATCCAAATCAGCAGCGTATATTATTAGCGCTATGCAATATCAAGCACTTTTGCATAAGCCTATGTAGCCTACCATTTAAGCATCTTCATTTATGTACATATAAATAGAACAGCTCTGTCTACTGGACACATTTTTTGACCGACTGCAATGACGGCTTTGCCACAGTGTCTATTACATAGCCTATGCATCATATTTCCACCAGTATATAAGCAGGACAGTGCCACCAGAACCTTTACTGCAGTGACCAGATTCATCTGAGCAAATTCCACTTTAGTTCATAGAGCTAACCCTAAGGTGAGTGTCACAGAGGAGCTGCTCAGCCTCATGCCTCATCTACGTTCAGGGCTTTGGGACCATACCAAGGACACAAGCTTACTTCTGACTTTGGAATTACCAAGGAACTAAATGGAATCACAGCAAGGCTGCATAGGATGCTTAAAAATCTTTTGCCAATGAAACTAATGGACTACATTTGATGACCACGCTTTTGTTTGGGAAGAAAGAACACAAAAAGGGAATTAAAAATATTTAGCATGAGTAATGGGGACTTGAACTTATACATTTTGATGCATGATTCAAACCTGCTTCATTATGTGTACTTGCACTGATGAACTGTTTTCTTTCTTCCACAGTAAAAATGGCCTTCGCAGGAATTCTCAGTGATGCTGACATCACTGCAGCCCTGGCTGCTTGCTCAGGTAAAACCTAAAACCTAGGACACAGGCCATTTTACAATGTATTCAATACAATTGTGTATTAGAGTAATAATTTGTGATGCATTTGATGAAACATCCATATAATATTTTCCCTAATATTCTAAAATATTTTTCTTGAAGAGGATAAGCAGATAATCTTTATAAATTGCTTATTATTTATAAATATGCTTAAATTGAAATTAACAAATCTTAAATACTGTAAAAGACACCATGGATATTAAGAACTAATAATGTATTTCATTCATTCATCATGTATTTCATTATGAAAAGCCTTAAGCTAATTATTTTCTACTGGTCTGGTCTACATGATCTGTCAGTTTAGAACAAAGTATTGTGATCTGTACAGAAACACGTTTGGGTAATAACATCTTTTGTTTTCTTGCAGCTGCCGACTCCTTCAAGCACAAGGACTTCTTTGCCAAGGTCGGCCTGGCTGGCAAGAGCGCAGATGACATCAAGAAGGCCTTTGCTGTCATTGACCAGGACAAGAGTGGCTTCATTGAGGAGGAAGAGCTGAAGTAGGCACCACCTCTTACATTACATTTCTTCTCAGGCGAAGCCGTGCTAGTAACGGCATCTTCCTATTGTGCATCTTCCTGCAATTTAGGATGATGCCACTTTCACAAAGCACTCCCTGTCAGAAGTCTGATGGGAATTGAAAACACCATGTGTCTTTAATAGTATTTTTTTTTTATGTGAATTTCCAATTACAGAACAAATTTTGCAAAGAGAAATAATATAGGAACAATAGGAATAATAGGTTTAATTGTTGTAAAACCCTGTCACTGAACACATATATGATCAGACGCTTTTATTGAATGTCTCTAACTGATATTATAATATGTTTCAGGCTGTTCCTGCAGAACTTCTCTGCTGGAGCCAGGGCTCTGACCGATGCTGAGACCAAGACCTTCCTGAAGGCCGGTGACTCTGATGGTGACGGCAAGATCGGAGTTGATGGTGAGGAACTATACTTATGTTAAATTGTTTATCCCCAAATTTAAGTAAAAGTCAGAAATGGTCACTATAAAAACGGCTAATCTACTTTTCCTTACAGAGTTCGCTGCCCTGGTCAAGTCCTAAATGGAGACTCTGATCATCAGCTGACTTAATTCTCTGGATGGAACAACTTGAGTTATTTCTCTCTTTTTCCCAAACACTCTTTCTTCATCTCACAAAGCAAAAGATTTTATACAAGTGACCCTCAACCCTGGGTTTTGCTGCCCTTTATGCTGCCATGATGAATGTACCTGATTTAGTGTAAAGCATGGTTGACTTTTGTCTTTCTCTCTCTTTTTCTCACTTCTGTCGTCGTACTGTGAGTGTCTTAAGGTGATGTACTTTGTGACAAATGGACGGACGATGAGACTAAATTAAAGGCTCTTTTTCAGTAATGTAAGCTTGTCATTGCTCTTTCATAACCATCCAACTGGTGCAAACTTTTCTGTAATATTTGGTCGACATAACCAGCAGTAATAGAGGCATAATTTAACAACATTCTTACAAAAAAAAGTATGCTAAACAATCAAGTACACAAAAATTTCATTTAGACTGTATAAAAGAACACAGCAGCTCAGATGCACTGGATAAAGCAAAGTAATAATGCAAAGAAAAATAATGGAGGGTTATTTCATTTCAGATGTTGGCCTATCACTTAATAAATGGCACTAATGAATTGTGGAATATATAAAGACAGATACACAAAAACAATTACCTAGACACTTCGAACTACTAACTAAAATAATAATTAACTAATAGTTAACTAATAAAAATAACCACAAGAGGGCGTTAGTGTTCAACCCTGGAGCCGAGACTAGAGACTTAGCCTATGTAAACCGTTGATATAATAAGCTTTTTTAAAATTGAAAAAAATAAATAAAAACTCTTAGGTCTTTTTGGATCTTGATGCCAGGATCTCAGAATAGACTTATCTTAATCTTGTTTAATCATTATGTATTTTATTCCCCAGGTTCTCATTACACATGCGTCCTTCCTGCCTTTCTACTGTCATTTGTGCTGACTGGGTTCACCAGAGACCCTGCTGTGTCAGATAATTTCAGAGGCTCCAATTGCACATGACAAACTCATCAATTTAGTGGAGAGTTGCTATAGTGACCAGGTGAAGTCCACCTATGCTCACCTAAGCTCACCTTGGCCTGAGGGTGAGCCCAAGGTAAAAAGCTGTTTGATTTAATAATGTATCCTCCTGATATTAAAACAGTAGACCTAAAAAATGTGGGTTCCTGCGTTTTTACCCAAGCCTAAGCATTTTCTACTGGCCCATGCAAAGTAAGTGAAACAATATTTTAAGTCTAGACTAGATGCCCTCCTGCGCACGAGGTGATGGGTTTATCCTCCAAATTCTGACATGTGCCTAATCTATGGCACACCTGGCCTGTGCGTGCGTGTATACCAGTGAGCGAGAGACGGGTACGCGGGAGGGGGAGCGCTGTATCAGAGAAAAAGTTGATTGGATAAAAAAAAAACGCACATAGTATCCTTCGGGCGCGGAGAGAAAGCAATGCGCCATGTTCGGATATAAGGCGTAGGCTAAATGACAATTGGGCAGGTGTGCAGGTGGGAAACCAGAGAAGGAGCCGTGGGATAATTTGATCTGTGAACAGGTTGGAAACTCAAGCATCCTTCGACGCACCTCCTGGGCTCTGGGTATAAAAGCAGAAGCGAGCTGGAAGGGGCTACACACCGCCGTACACCTGCTGCTCTGGACCTGTCTGAGGAACCTACGACCCCCGGTGAGTCAGGTACGAGCTGTAGCCCCCCGGTGCAGCACTGGAGATTGGACTGCTGGGGTGTGAGTGACAGAGTAGAGATGGATACAGGCTCAGCTACAGTACAGATGGCTATAATTCCTCATTCAGAATTATATAATTTATCATTTCTAACACCTCATTTGTTCTTTAGGCCTAGTCTGTTGGAGTTTGTGCTCAAGTTGTAAATGTTTTTCTTGAGCTACTAAAATATCAACAGAAAAACATGCTCTACTTCAGATAATTAAAAAATTATTACAACGCTGATTCTTGGTCCATTAGAAAATGATTAGTTGATGCACCAATCCAATAGACTAATAAAGAGATGAGCAAAGGTGCATTGTTAAGACATGTTTGATATGTGAAGAGACTAGAAAGTAGATGTGAATAATTTACTGAGCATTTATCTAACCTACAGGATCAACATGTCACTCACCTCCATCCTTTCTGCTGAGGCCATTGACAACGCTGTCAAGGACTGTCAAGGTATACATGCACACCATTGTTGTTACATCAATAGACCAGTTTACAAAATTGTATTTTGTCTTCTATCACTTAGTAATATCAAATTCCAAATGATTCATATATTTCTGGAGAAATGTCAGGAGTAAATTTACCACTTGTCTGATTAGTTATGATCCTTGCATCTAATCTATGTTTTGTGCCTCAACCCTATTTTAACTTGTACGTGCTGCATTATTTATGCTTTCAGCCCCGGATTCATTCTGCTACAAGAAGTTCTTCAAGCTATGTGGCCTGTCCTCAAAGACGCCTCAGGAGATCAAAAATGTTTTCCAAATACTAGATGAAGACAACAGTGGCTACATTGAGGAGTCAGAACTTAAGTGAGTATAAATAAGAGAAAACTACTACACAACATGTGTTCTGTTTTCTAGAAGATTGTGATACCTTTCTGACCCAGATGTTGGCTTAGCTCAGTATTTGTGTGATATGAAGAAAGATTTAGAGCTCAATCCGTAGTAATAACGCGATGGCACCATTAAGCCGTCTTGCAATAATCCACTGTTTCCAAAGCTGTATTTTATTTTTGTGTTATATAAACTACCTTTGTGTGACAGTATCAAATGTGAGGGTCATAAATACTGCCCATGTGCTTTTCTGCAGATTTTTCCTTCAAAGATTCGTCCCCAGTGCACGGACTCTAACCGATGCAGAGGCCAAGAGCTTTATCTCAGCAGCTGATGATGACAATGATGGCAGAATTGGAGCAGAGGGTTGGTGTCTGATTTCTCTCAATGTACACATGAGTTCTGCAAAATTATACACTAGTAGGTTTAAAGCTAAAAAAAAAAAAGAGTTTAATTCATTTTATTATTGATGCCATGTGTTTTTGGTACAGAGATATTATGCAGCTTTAATGACAAATTTATAAATGTTTTGCAGTGGCCTATTGCAGTTGTATTTATTTATTTTCTCCCTTCTTTTTTAGAATTCCAGGCTATGGTGCTGTCTTGAGTTTGGTTGGTGATGACATTTCCAGACCTTCAAATCCTCTTTAACCACTGGAGTCTCTGGGTTCATAATGAATTACACATACATATCTTTGTTTTCTATTAAAACCATGGAATGATTGTTTTTAATTGACTTTTCACCTGAAAATGGCAGCTTTACACAGTGTTTCATTTTTTGTGTCTGTGGACATTCCACCTTTGACAAAACACAAAATCAATAAATATTTCAAAAAGTAAATTACTTGGTTTGTCTGTGAAATTGTTACCTGTTCATGCACTGTTACAGAATCAAAACAAAGTTTTTAGTAAAGATTCTTTACTGTTCATTAAGTGTCAATTTAACAGATTTAACAAATGAAATGGCATAATGCTCCTTTTGCAAAACATGGCCTATAATGAAAATGAATGGTAAATATTCTGAAATACATACATGCTGTAGTTGAAAATAACTGTAATAATTGTAATTGAAGAGAATATAGTTGGCTGATCGTCGTCAAGATGTAACTATTCGCAATCTGGTTCTCAAACTGTGTTACAAATGCTGTAGACCTGACCTTCTGGTACTGGGTAGTTACATGGGGACCTCTGACTGCAGGCTTTGTTTAATGTAGAATTAGAATTAAATACATTCATCTCTTGTCACCCTATATATATATATATATATATATATATATATATATATATATATATATATATATATATATATATATATATATATATATATATATATATATATATATATATATATATATATATATATATATACATACATATATATATATACATATATATATATATCAGCACTCCAGTACCGCTATTTTTTGTAAAAATGAATGTAAAGTTTATATTCTTGTTGCAATCAATGTAAACCATTTTTCTAGGAACCCTGAAAATGGGTTTGAATACTGTTTTACCCGAGTTGTTAATTGTGTAACACCGCAATGTCAAAAGCAGGAAGTCGATAATGTTAAGTAATACGGCGTCTCTTTCATTGATGCCTTTTTCTACTATCACATTTTTATCAATGTGCTGTACAGTTGCTTGGACTAGGACGTGTTTGGTTGGATTACCGTAAGGTCGGTGTTGTGTCCATATAATCTTTTTAGCACCTTTTCATCCGATCTGTTTATGTGGTCTCATGCAGATCCTGTTAGCATCTTTAGTTAGCCGCACATCTATGGTTAGCTCTTAGCCTACTAAACATCTGTGCGAATAATTTAATATTAAAGGTCTTATGGTAATAATTCAAAACATAATGTACCCAACATGTTAGTCAATGTCAGTTACACATAAATAGAGAGTTTGTCATCTATAAAGGAGGTGGTTTCTTTAAATTTACCGGCCAAAACTGCCTTAGCATTTTAAATGTTAATGTAAAAACGCTTAAGATAAAGTCATTTGTTTAGCCATATGTATAGTTACTATAGTAATTATTAGTAATTTAGGATTTACAGATGCTAATGCTTAGTTAGGCAATATCTTGAAAAGACATATTTTTGTGTAGTGTGTCTGCTCTATAGTAAACACTGTAGAAATGCCCATGATTCAGCGAGTGCAGTATTGAGTTTGTTATGCTGCTCTAGCCACTATGTTCTCTCGTTATTCCACAGCCTGCGGCATGATAACCAAACAGTCTTTGAAGGAAAAAAAATCTAAACTCAAGTTACACTGATGCTGATGATTAGGTAACGCGCTTATTCAGTTATTATAAGTCCTGGCTGGAGAGTTTTTGATTTCATAAAATGTTTTCTTTGTCCCAGTCCCAGAATGGCCTCAGGAATGCAAGAGAAACAGTACACTCCATCTCTGCTTAGTTTTTTTATTTACAATCCCACATTTGGACCACGGGAAGGAGAGGTCTGGATCTTTTAGACAGATATATTTTTGTCTCATATTTACTTAATTAGTAATTACAATTTACCTATACCTAGGAGGAAAAGAAGATTTTATTTTACCACCCCAGTGATGTGGAAAAGAATGAAAAGATTCGAAATGTGGGCCTATGTGAAGCTATTGTTCAGTTCACCAGGTATTTAACTCATGTTTCAATGTAGATTGTGCATGGTGTAATCCTTTTTAAATTGTGAATGTAATTTGAATATATTTTTCAAATTAAACTTAGCCATTCTCTTTTCCAGGACGTTTTGTCCAACAAAACCAGCTAAATCCTTGCACACACAGAAAAACAGACAGTTTTTCTTTGAGCCTGAAGAAAACTTTTGGATAGTTATGGTATTTGAAAATAATATTTGTAACTTGTAAACTAAACTTGCTAATATTAGATTTTAATTTTTTTTATGTTTATTACCGTTATCTATTAAATCCATTTGTGTATCTCAGGTGGTGCGAAACCCAATGGTTGAAAAGCCAAACAAAGATGGTAAACCTCCAACAGTAGAATACCAGGAAGAAGAAATACTTGTAGGTGGCAAAGTAATTTCCCCAAAATATTTTAATCTGACTGATAATACAGATACTACAACACTATTATTCTCTGTAGGATACTGTTTATGGTGCAGTTGTAAGACAATGCTACAGTATGTACAAGGTAAATTTAGTAAATGTAGCTTGATTTGTACATTTAATATTGCCATTAAAATGTACTTATAATATTTTCGTTGCAGTTATTCAATGGAACATTTGGAAGCGCAATGGAAGTTGGAGGAGTCGAGCAGCTGATTCAGAAACTTGAAAAGTTCTTCTACAGGGTAAAGGAATTTAACACATTTACCATCTATCCTTCTGCATGCATACATTAAGCATATTTTGTCAATTAATCCTTCTTTCATTGGTATTGCATGCTAGTGTTTTCACAAGGGCTTTGTATCAATCATCCCTAGTTAAACATTATCTGTATTCAATGTAGAGTCCCATTAGCAGTGACACCTAGATTCTCAATTCTTGATAATGTTAGTGTTACTTAATGTGATTCTGTCCACTGAGGAATGCAGCCGTAGACATTAAAACTGGATATGCTTATTAAAAAAACATTTCTAATTAGGGAACACCCTTCTTAAGTTAAGTCTGGGTTTCCCTCTCCACTATGAAACCTTACCATGGGAGGAAGAGAGACATTGCAGTGTCCCTATCAAGAGGTTGAATGTCAGCTTCTTGTTTGGCCTTGTGTGATGCAATTGTCTCTGCAACATGTCAATCAATCTTCTATCTCAGCTTTCTCTGGTCCACTGTAAGCAAGCACTTGTATGGACGTAAGCTAACCCCTTTCTCCTTTTCCGTCTCCTGTGTCTGTCTCCTGCCTGCTCTGATTGTGATTGCCTTATGTGTGTGTGTCTTTTACTTGGGTTTCCAGTATCTGCAGACTCTCCACTTGCAGTCCTGTGATCTGCTGGATGTATTTGGAGGCATCAGCTTCTTCCCACTGGACAAGATGACATACTTGAAGATCCAGTCATTTGTGAACAGAGTGGAGGAGAGCCTCAGTCTCATAAAATACACAGCCTTTCTTTACAATGACCAGCTCATTTGGTATGAAGCTTTTCTATTTGTCTATTTGTAGGCCTGCCCTCCAACCACCAGAACATCTTGTTTTGCATTGCTTGTGCTAATGTAGTGTATTAAGAAACACAATTCAGTGTAAAATTACAAAAACTATTTAAAAATGAGTAGGGATGCACCAATATGATATATAAGCACCGATACTGAAAAATTAGGTCGATCAAGTTTCATGATATCGATTTAGACAATATGAGCCTTTAAGAGGATGTAATAAGACAATTTACAGGTCTAGAGCGTCCCATAATGTTTGAACTTTTATTCATACAAAGCTGTTTAGTAGTTACTTGAAGGATAAATAACGGCAAAACACAACTGGATCTCTTGTGTAGTAAGTTAAGTGTGTTTTAAGGAAATTCCGTCCCTACATT